>JACWBX010004533.1:22419-50922 GCA_014622435.1 Polypedilum pembai
TATTAACGTGAAAGTAAGCAATCATTTTTTTCCGAAAAGTGATCACAAGACCATACCAGTTATCATGGTCAAAATAATTTTTGCGCTAAAATGCTTCAAAATTTCATGAAACGCATAAAGTGTCTAAAAATTCATTTTTTCTACAAAAATTTAAAAAATAATCATATATTTCTGATGAAAGAGAAAATACTGTTGAAAATTATAAAAACTCGATCCAATTTTGATAATTTAAATTGAATTTAATTTAAAATTTTTTTTTGTTAACTCAAAAATATGTTAAAAATCTAATTTTCTCTAGTACAAACGAAAACGGAAAACGGGCTTCAAAAGACGGCCGTTTTCCGTTAACGGCTTCAGAAACCCTATTTGTTTTTAGCTACAAAGCAAAAAAATTATTTATCATACTTTACTTCAATTACTTTTGTAAACAAAACCATTGACTGAGTGAGTATAAAATGAGACTGCACATTTTATCTTCTTCATCATTCGATAGTTCAATGAACCAAGACACACAGAAGTAATAAACACATTGAGTTTATTGCTTTTCCTCACATTTGACTTTTCTTCTTCTTTTATGCAAAAACTTTAATCGACATTTACAATGAGAATTAAATATGAAAATTATTTTTGTCCACATAATAACGGCACTTGCTGTTACTTCAATTCATATGCAAATTATCAATCAGATTTTGTTAATGGCAGCATAAAAAATGCACTTTAGAAGCATTTTTCAAGTTCATTTTAATGAATGCACAATGTGGTATGGAGCAATTAACACATCGTGAAATTCCATGTTCACATGTGAAACATATGTTATTTTACATTGCAAGTTTTAGAGGCCACAGCCAAGTGCATAATTGCTGTCGTTTTTGGTGAAGTTGCATGCCATGAACAAATCAGAAATTTAAAAAGCTTTTTATGCAATTTTTCACAGTTTAAAGGTAATTTGCGATATCGCCTACGTGGAAAATTTTTTACTATTTCTTCTAAAACACTTCATCAGTCGCTGCAGTAAGGGAAAAATGCAAATTTTCTATTCACCATAGTTTAATTGCAATTTTACAGATTGAAATGAAATTTTGACTGCGATAATTTAATATTTTACATTTCCAACGTGAGTCAAAAAAACTAAAAATGTTGTAATAAGTTGTAGATTAAATGAACAACTGATATGAATGACAAAAAGCACAGTAAACTTTCCAAAATAATCACATATTAAATTTAATGATGATTAACAGGATGAGATAAAAAAACATGAAATAATCAAAATTATAGTTTAGAATTATTGTTGAAATTTCATGACTCTCATCATTCACTGATAAAACATACATAGAGAAACTGACAAATAGAGCTCTGATTCAATAAAATGAATTTTCTCCACAAATGAGTCTGTTTTTGTGGCTTTACATGAGCAAATTGCGGCGGTTTTGTTTGATTGTAAATCACTAAAAAAAGAGAACTTTAGATAAGAAAAATTTAAAAGCTTTAAAATGCCTAGAAGAAAATTGAAAATAAATAAATCAAAAAGGTTTGTTGTTAATTAGTAAATTAAAAAATATCAACTTTACCCAACAACCCAACGCTCGTGGATACTTAATTTTGCTCTTGAAATGATTTTTAAAAATTTATCACACTTAAGTAAAATTTCATTATCATGTTAGGTGATAAAAGTACAAAAATAAATTCGATTATACAATTGAATCTTCTAAAAATGAGATAAGAATTTTAATACTTTTGTACTGACTCACACTCAAAAAATGCCATAATACAAATTGAATCTTTTCTCTATTGATAACAAAATTTCTTGAATGATGAAATGAAAATAATTTTCCAACACAATCGACAGTAAAACAGTAAGTGTAGAAAAAAAGCAGCCACGTAAATAATTGTAGAGCGCAAAAAATAGTAAAAAGCATGTTAGGAAAAAAGTAGAATGACAATTTGTGGCGATAAGGTCTACTGATAACGTTGTCCAAAAACAAAACAGTCTTACAAACTCACTTACGATAAATTTTCTCTACACAGGCACACAATTGTAGTCAATTTTGTGTTTTAACGATAAGAGAGCACTCATGAAATTATCGCATGCAACTACAGCATGATAGTAGTCATAAAGTGATAAATTTCATATCATCATGCTATTTCATTACTTTATTAACAGTAATTTTGCAACATTCTGCTGTTTGCTAACAGTTCTTGAAGTCAACATGACAGTCTCGCTCTGATAACATCGTAGATCACCTCGCACACACTTGTATCAACATATTTTCATTTTCTAAGATAGTTTTTGATGGCAGTGAAATGAAAAAATGAAAGAACAGACATTTGACTTTTCTACTTTATCGATTTTTTTTTTCTCTTTTAAATGTCATTCGAATTAATGATGATGATATTCATAAAAAGTGTCGGTGAAATCACTTTGCGTGTTTAAATACCATGAAGTTTTTTTTGGCTAATAATTGGTTTAAAATTGATTGCTCGTTCATTCAGTAAATTATGAAACAATTCACCCTCAATATATCAAGTGTCTTCAGTGAAATAACAAAAGAGAGTCAAATTCTAGGTCAATTTTAATTTTATTGCATACCGACAAAAAAGCCGCAAAAGTACAAACCTTTTATAAAAGTAATTTGAAAAAATTCTGATTTTAAGGCGCAGATTTTAATTAGTTTATTTTTTATAAAAATTTTAAAAATAACGGAAAAATCGAATTTAAATTGGAATTAACTTCATGTTGTTTGCAATTCAAATTTGGAATTTTATTATGCTTTTTCACTAGTTTAGAAACCAATAAAGCCTTTTATGATACAAAATGAATGATCTTTTTGTCATTTTGAAGTTAAAACAAATAGCAAGAAGCTTATATCATTTTAAAATTTAATAAATTTCAACAAAATGAAAATGAATTGTTTACATTTTGAAAAGTAAAAATTCTAATATTATTGAGAAAGTCTTTATCTTTAATTAACCAATAAATCTATAAAACAACACAAAACCTATAAAATATTATATTATTGACTATAGTCAAAGTGAAATTTCTTATCTCAAAATTTAGCTAAACATAAACGGAAGCAGAAGTAAAGAAATGTCAAAAATTACCAAAAATAAAACATTTTTGTCTATCAAATGTAATTTAATCGATGACAAATAGACTAACACAGTATATTGACTCTAATAACAATAACAAATTTCTTCTCGTACTTAAATTTCATTTCAAAAATAAACTCAAGTTCCATAATTGGAAACAAAATGAGTTGACTCTGTCGCTTGCTCTTGGTCTATGTGCATGAAGCCAATAAAGTTCCCATTATACAAGCGAAGACTAAATAAGTGTGTGAGAGTGCATTCTAGCATGCATTTCTCTTCAATTGTGCTTTATCTTTTTTGACTTAATGAACAATAAACGGAAGCGACAGAAAGACAGAAACAAACATAAAATTAGCAAACAGTAGTCGACGTCGTCGAAAGAAAATCTCTCGCAATGAAGCAGAACTGCACATTGTAAAACACGTGATTAAGAATATGTCTCGTACACACAAACTCGCACAAATTTATTTCTTTTAACTCTATAAGTGGAGAGAAGTCGTGGAGATCCCTCCAGCAGCGAGAAAATGCAAGGCAAAATGGAAGAGAAATGTCAACGACAATAGGAAGCCTTATAGCATGTAGATTTGTACTTATGCTGAATGAATGATGTCATTTATGCTATTGAAAAATAAATAGAAAAAATTGCACTCGCTTTTAAAGTCAATGGAAAAATTTCATTTTAATTGTGAATAAACAAGATGAAAAAGTTTTAAATTAATTAAAAGTTATTAAATTTAACGATGCAGTTTGTGATTTACCAAAAAATATTAAAATAATCGAGATAAAACAATTGAACAAAATGTAACCCTACCATCTTCCCTAGAAAACAAGAGCCGGCTCTTGTATTCAAATTGTTCTAAAAATCTCAATTTATTTTAGTATCTGCATATAAAAAAGGCTCTTGTAGCCGGCTCTTGTTTTCGAGGGAAGACGGTAGTAAACAAAAATACGTTTACTTGTCGTGACATGTAACAGGCATATAAACGGAAAGTCGTAACGTATTTTTTGTTATTCGGGTATTGATTTTGTACAAGATAAATTTCTTCAGATTTTCGAATTTCTTTGATAAAATTGTCAATTTTAGAATCAATTGAGACAAATTACAACCAAATTAAACAATAATTTATAATATCAGTGTTTTCTTAATGAAGATCAAAGGAAAAATTCGATTTTGGAATTTTGAATAAAGCTTATAAACGAACCTTTTATTTCGAATACTACAAAAACTTTCTATTTAGAGTTGCATAAAGTCACATAATCTGAAAACAAAAAATTTCTTATTAATTTCTGTTCATCAAGATGGGAAGTGTCTTCACTTTCTGAATAATACAAAAAAAAATTTTAACAATTTCCTTTTTTGACCCATTTTATGCGAAAATAACTAAAATAACTTAATTTCGCATTCGTCCAAAAACCATCGATCTAAAACAATTCTTTTCTCACTGCGGACACTTTTTTAAAAAAAATTGAAATATTTAAGTAAGTGAACATTCATTAATAATTCATAACAAGCCTTGCGAAGAAGAGAAACCTAAAAAAGAGAAAAAATGTCACATGAAAAAAATGGTTAAATTTTATTAACAGAACGAGCGCCCTAAATACATACATGAGATTATTACAGCGAGATTATATTTATTTAAATTTAATGATTTTATTTATTCAGACAAATTATTCAATAAAAGAGCTCATAAATTATATGAATTTGTGTAGTACAAATGATTCTCTTGGAAGATTTTTATTTTCTTTGAAATTTCTACACCTTATCAATCATTTAAAAGGAATTGATTTGAAATTCAAAAATTATTCTCAACTGTATAACCTACCACACAAATAAAAAATTCAAACAAAAATTGACATCTGTGTGGCATATAAAATTTATATTTGAAGAAACAGTAGCGGTATTTTGGGGGTCACAGCAAGTCAATTAGTTTGTATCATATCAGTTGCTATTCATCGACATGAAAGGCCAATTGGGGAAGATTTATTCGAGAAAATAAATTGAATTTAGCTGTAATGTAAACAAAATTGATTCACTTATCGTGATTTTCATTAATTTGTCAAATGAACTCTTGTTGAACTCAAAAATTTGAATAAAATCGATGCAAATGCTTTTAAAAATCCAAGTCAATTGTATTCATATATCAATTGGCCCATATATCCTTTCTCCTTGCAATTTCACTTAATAATTATGTAATCATGCTATTGATTGCCAAGTCATTCACTTAAATGACCATTTCCAGTCAACCTTCGACAAAAATAAATAAACAATATTCCTTCGAGTCCTATACCAAATTAAATTTTCGTTGTGCTGAGAAAAGACTGAAAATATCGCCCTCTTCACGTCTAGAAAAAACAAAAAGTTCTTTTTAATATGTAGTTCAACTTGAGTCGGAAATTTCGAATTTCCGGCACACGAAACATACTGTTTGAAAATAAATTATTGAGTCAATGACGAGAATGGACGTAGCAAAAGGAAAGAAAAATAAGAAGCTTCTATTTCGACTAATTGAATTAAAAAAGTTTCAATTTCTCTTTTTTACTTGCTTAATCTAGTTAAAAAAAAGTCTAAGTAGTAAGCTCTTAGTATTTACTCATAATCTTCTTCATTTTTTGCTTCCTCATCATTAGTACGATAATTGAATGAGTAAACAAGAAAGAAATCAAGATAGATATAGCAACACACAATTATTATTGTTATGATGATGACTATTTTATGACAGACAGCACGTGCTAGCTCACAAGCTTCCCATTTTCATTTCTTTTTGCTCTCTATTGCATGTCAAGTAACAGTATGCAAATCATCATACACTGAATAATTTACTTCTCATGCTCATGAGCCGTAATAAGATATAAATCATACAACTTTATTCAAACTACAGACTCTCATTTTCATTTTGATTTTTTCATGTTGTTGTTGAGCAAGGTAAAGAAACTCATTATTATTAATAGAAGCTAGAATCTCTTAATTCTGAATAAAAAGAAAACTTTTTGAACAAAAAAATTATTTCAATCAATTGATTTAAAGCTTCATTGATTCTATGAAAAAAATTTAAATTGTAAACAAAAATTTCAAACGTAAACAAATAGTTTTCAATTGTAAACAAAAGTCTTTCGAAATTTGTTTATTTCCTGCTAAATTTCATTGTACTCCTTGAATAACCAAAAATAAAATCTTTTAAATGCTTTTTGAATGTCTCGGCAAGTAAATGATAAGTATTTTTAGTTCACGGATCTTTAATTTGCGAAGTAAATCCTGTTAGCAACGATTAATTGACTAGATAAGAGTTTAAGTTGACAATCTGGCAGACTTTGGCTTTTCCGTTGACAGTCTAGTGGTAAGAGCATCTAATTGACAATGGAATGGATTATAAATTTTTCCCAGGTGGAATTATTGCTAATCCATAGAATGCACGTAGTCTGAAGTGCCTGTTGTGACCTAATCCTGGCTCACGACAGTGATCGAGTTGACTGTATAATGCAATTTTTACAGAAAACTTTAATGACTGTTACTAGCGATTTTTCAAATTAGGAGAGTTTCCTTACCAATGAAATCACATAAGTGTCTCCACTTCTCTGTAACACTAAAAAATATCTCAGCCGAACTATCATTATCGTGAGACAACTAACAATCATAAAGCACAGATTTATTTACTGCTCAGACTAGATACATCAAAGTGTCTCTTTTTCTGCTTATCTGACATGAATTCATTCAAAGCTTTTTGATTTCTTAATAAATGCAAATAATGAGACTAAAAAACTAAATTTTAGTACATTTCTTAAGTTTTTTCACCTTGTATTCGATTGACGTAATTTTATAATCTCTTTAACAAATCGATCTCATTAATTCGCACGTCGATGATCAAAAAAGAATTTTTTTGAGTGCGCCTGAATATCATTTGAATATCGAGAATTGTCACATATGACCTTCAAAAATACTGTCATTAACCGACGACGTTTTTAAAATTAAAGTAATTTGAAAGCCGGTCGAAGCAGAATTTGTAAAGCTTGTGCTGTGTCATGTCAGCAATGTGTGTATTCATTTACATCATCATCTCTTTGAACTTGACCTTGACTGAGGAAGGAAAAAAAGATTGAATACAACAACGATTCAGCCAAACTACTGAAATAGTTGAGAAGCAAAAAAAAATATTTTTTTTTTTCGAGATAAATAGCATGTATGAAAAAAAATTTCGACATGCGATCAATTGTTTGGGAAGATATTTGAGAGTGTATTTGATTTTTTTGTACTTGTATTCTCTGTCAATGTTTGATACATTCTGAATGATCAATTGTTTTTTTTCGTCTGTTTAATAGTGCGCATCACGCGTATGATGCACAACATCATCATTGTTTTTATATATAGAGAAAAAATTCCAGACTTTTTCTAAAGTACACATGATAAATCTCAGTACACACATATGTAAGTTATTTCAAAGTCAAGCATGGCGTAAATTTATGAGACACCTTCTTTATTATCATCTAATTCAGACCGTGACTGCTCAACAGAATGAAGCAATTTTGATATTTTGAAATAGATAAATTCTTAATGAATATTTATTGCTTTTAGATAGAAAAAAGCCTTCAAAAAAACTACGAAATAAAAAGATTTTCAGTTTCTGTCAATTCTCACAAAATAAAAAATCAAAGTAGTTCAACAAACACATTACGCACACAATTTTGTTATCTTCTGAGAATTAAATATTTATTATTGAGAGTCACTTGAGTAATAGCTGATGAGCAGCATGTGGCTATTTACTTTCTGAATACAATTTAGTCATAAGTTTATGAATGAAAAGAACTTTTTTTTATTCGCTACTATTACGACATGCAAAACGTATATAAACGAGAAGCGTAACGTATTTTTTATTAGACTAACTAGTGAAGAGCAGTTTTTAGTTATTTCATAAATTTAATAACAACATGCCGCAATTTAAAAGAGAGTACAAGAGCATTTCAATGTTTATTCTCTTATCAATTGTTTTCATGATTTATTTCACAATTTACAATTGAATTGACATGCATTTTCAACACAAAACTTGCCCTTTTTGATAATGAATTTTTTATTTTCGAATTAAATTTGCATTTTTTATTTCATGGAAAACAGTTATTAGTGTCTGTAGAAATATTTTTTTAAACCGCTTTTGAAATGAAAATTTAATCAAGCGAATGCACGAGAAAGTAAAATTATGCACTATTTTTGAAATGAAAAAATCAATAGAGCACTTTCCATTTTCAATTTTTTCCCTCTTAATTTAATTAATTAAAAATGTCTTTTTGTCGATATTTTCAATTAATCCATTTTATTGTGTGCTAAAAATATTCTTATCAGTGATGAACTACAATGTCGTGTGTGGAAAAATGTGGAATGAGAAATGAGCAGAGACATTGTGCTGTCAGAAGCGGGTCATATTTGCCATTTATTTGCATGCGATAGTCTTTTAATTGCTATTTGCATTGCATTCACTTTGTTTGGACTTTAAAATTGATTTTCAAATAATTTTTTAGTTTGAACTAAGAATTTTATAGGTAAATTCTTGATACTTTCAATCGAAATTTTGGCCGTTAGAATTCCAATTTTAAATGTATTTCACACCCTTTTTCGAAAAAATTTTGAATTTCGAAATTTTCTAAAATCTTTTTCGAAAATAATTTTTAAAATAAAAACCAAATGAATAAAGTTTTAAGCTGAAATTAATGTGAAATAAAGCCTGTATTAGTTTTATAATAACCTCTTTTATAAGGAAGAATATTTCTAATTAGTTATTTGAGTTTTTAAAGCAAAGTTTTTAAAATTTGAATCTTTTCGAATATTCAAATTCTTCTAAATTTTGTAATTTCAAATCTTCGAAACAATTTATACTTTTTAGTTTGTAATTTAAATTAAAATTTAAAACCTTTAATTCTTTAGTTTCAAAACAATGTCATTTTATTATTGTTGATCAACAAAGTCAAAAGTTTAAAGAGAATTCAAAACTAATTATCTCTTCTATTCATAATAGGAAATGAAACAAACTAACAAAGTCTTCATAAACTTCATTATTCTTCATTTTAAATTGAAGGAAATGAAATGTAATTAAAAAGTTAATTATTTATAAAGAAAACTTTAGTTGATAAATTTATTCTAAGAGAATTGAGCTCAACTGCTGATAGTGAAAGAGTCAATTCGGTGAATAGTGACAGTAATGTGCTTTGTGTTGGTCTAATCGCATTTTTCATTACGATTATTATCAAATGACCATCATTAAAATTATCACTATTCTCCTGTTCATTCTAATGAAAAGCGAAAGTAACATTTTCCATCAACATGAACAGTTACAAATTGTTGAAGAGTTAAGAGTGGTCAAGATAGTAGTAAACATTAAGGAAATTAAAGTGTTGTCCCAAAGGGAAAATACTTGCTCTATTTCATGAATATTGAATAGATATGATTAGATGGGAATTTCAATGATAGTGTATAATTTGCTACGAGCATTAATGTAGGTATGATTGCACGCATGAGTGAATTGTAATGCATTACAATGCAGTAAACTATAGATATTTTCTTTTTTAGAAAAATAAAATTCAATTATGTAAATTAACATGCAAAGTGATAACAAATTAATTTAATTTCACTTTACCAAAAAATGAACGCACACACACATTTGTTCATTGTTACTGTCAGTCATCATAGGAGACATTGATAGAAAAATAAAAGAATTTATGAACAAGTACAAATATTAGTAGACATCAAATATTTTGAATAAATTGCGATGTAATTAAGATCATATCGAGTGTTATTTGATTGATAATATTATGAATAAATGCATGAACATGAGACACATCAATCATATTGTGAATCAAGACTCTTTTCTTTATCATTCGTGGGTTGAAAGTGCGTCATCATGTATGAGATATACAGGAGCGCGTTAGAAGTGGAAAATTTTATTTCCTTTTTAGTATGTCAGTAGGACGTTCGTTTACCGTCAATAAATAGGACAGCAATTGGCTTTAGTATGTAAAAATAAACAATTCCATGCGATTTAAGGAGAACTGCACATTAGACAGGAGAATAAGCCCCAAAATGAATATTTTATGATGTTGGAAACACGACAAGTCATTATTTTTCCATAAACTCTCTCACATTTCCACAACCTCAATCAATTGTCCATAAAGGCACAAACAATATTTTTCAACTGCGCGAGAGTGTGGACTTTGGGTGTACTTTTTTGTTCTAAAAAATTATACAAATGTTCTCTGCTTTATTATGTGTCTCATTTCTAGTTCTACAAGTCAAACAACACGACGTACAACCTCAAAATGGGTAAAAAAAACTAAACAATATTTTTCACTCCTTTGCCATGTTGCGCGTTATTAATTTTTATTGCTGTTTGAAGAAGGGAAATTTCTGACACACACAGTGTATACTTTTTTACTGTCAGAACAAAAACTATGTTTTGTTTTTGCTGAAATTGAAATCGGAAATTGCTTGTTTCATGTTAATTTGAGTGATTCACTTGAGAATTTGATGAAATTTTAATAACTGATTTGAAATTTTTTGATTTTGTCTTCATTTGAAAATAATGAAAAAATGGTTAATGAACTCTCACTCACAAAATCCTTTCAAACTTTATCGATTAAAACTTTTTTATGAATGAAAAAGATTTTTATTCTTCTTTTCTTTTCAATAAAATTTTATTCATAATTTTTGTTTCTAAATTTTAAAATAATTGTTTGACTTTTTTCAGATATTCTTGATCAGCAGAAGCACCATAAATCCAGTTTAGAGTCATGGATCACAATGGATTTTATGCTGAATTAGATAGTCTCACAAATTTAGGCACGAGTGTTAGTAATAGTTTTAACGTAGACACGAATTGTTCGGCATTGCCCTCATTAAATAACAACTACAAATATCCACAATCAACGAGTAATATTTATCAGCAACAAACGATCCCTGATCTCAATCAACATTCAATCAAGTCCACGTCGTCGACCAGTGCGTTACCACAGACGCAAATTCACATCAACAACTGCAACAATAATATATTTTTTCCTCACGACGATGGGCTGGGGTTTGTTGATGCACCGACACAACCAACAGCTACACCATCATGTGCATCAACTAATATCCCTCAACATCAACAACAACAACCCGGTCTTTCATCAGTTAATAATAGCAAAAATAATAATTTTATTGGTTACGTTAGAAAAGAAGCGGGACCAAATAGCGGCGGTATTGGAGGAGTTAATAGTAATAACTCTAGTGGTGGTGGAGACAGCAATATTACGTATAATATCAATAACATAAATACGAATATTGTGAATAATATCAACAATCCAACAAACCTAGTGAACAGCAGTAGCGACATTTTTGGTAGCAATCAATATCATCAGATAAACAAGAACGGCGAGACAATTATAAATTTTACAAATAACAATCTCAACGCAACAAATAGTATGCCACAGACTAACGTAGCCTCCACATCGCAAAATTTTTACGGCTATCAAACAGCGACAAATTTAAATAACAATACTACAAATATTGTCAACGGTAATCACACACTATATGAGACAAGTGTGCAGCAAAGTACACAGCACAGTAGTAATACTAGCGGTGGAAATTCATTGCTTATTGATCCTAATATGGGAACGACAGCAAAAAACATCGGCTCAACTGCAACAAATATTTATCATAATAATAATGGAGCATTTTCAGCAGCAACAGGTAATCCAACTGATCCACATTCATCTAATTCTACTGACTTTTATGCCGAATATTCAGAATCACTTTCGGCTGCCAAAATTATCAACACATTTGAATCAAAGAATCCATTAAAATATCCAACTGCAAGTAATAGACAAACTGGAGCACCACCTTATTTCAAAGGTACACCAGAATATCCACAGTATCATCAACCTGTCAATCATTTGCCACCACCGCATGGTACAAACTATATTTATCAACCATCAAATAGCATGCCACCAAAGATCTCACCAAATTATGACAATTTCTTTGGACCGCCACGAATGGCTCCATCTACGAGAAACAATACTGTGCCACATTATGCACCCTATGGTGCAATCGATGATCAATTACATAATGGAGCTAGAGTTAATTATGCTGCAAGAACTACACATCCTTCTTATCATCATATGCCTCCTCATCCGCCGTTGCCACATAATAGTTATGGAAATTATTACAACAATAACACAAGCTACAGTCATCCAATACCACCTCAATATTCATCATATCATCATCCTCCACAAATGACAGCACCATATGCCAGTGGAAGCTGCTCGAAAACAGCAACAAATTATAACAAGACCGGCGCAATGGCACTCTCATCACCTGTTGAACATAACTCCTTTCCCATTCCACCAAATTATACGACGAAAAAAGATTTTTATACGAGCGATACACATTATTATCCTGCACCACCCGCTTACCATCCTGAAACTCTCAATTCATGTGCAAAGAAATCAACAAGTGGAAATGTTGCTCATAAAACAGATGTTTATACGCCAAACCTGCCCTATGATCATCATCATCATGCGATGAATGGAAATGTTATGAGAAATGCAAGTTATCAACCTATGATGCCACCTCCAAAACATTTCAATGCCGCAAATGGTTATACAGTAGCTGATGGACTTAATTCATGTGATTATCAAGCCTACAACAACTATCGCTTTAAAAATGGTGAAATAAATGGAAAACTTGCTCCAAAAAGTCCACTTTTAGGTTCTAAACAATTCAAAACTTATAACCACTACGAACCAATGCATCCACCAACACATATTCCACCACATCCTGCTCATTATGGTCATCCAGCTCAATATTCAATGCAAGTTAAACATCCTGATAAAATTAAAATTTCAATTGATCTAGAAGAGCAAATAAATAGTTCAAAAATACCAAAAATGCGAGAAAATCCTTATGGCTATGATCTTCATTACTCGCAACATCCTTCATATTATCCATACCATCGTCCGCCAAGAAATTCAATGCTTGGGCAAAATGATAGTGATAAAATTACAAACATAAACATAAGCCTTCGTGATTTTCTTTCAACGTGGAATGAAATTGATGATGAAGATGAAGCGAGACCGCAACAACCAGCTGGTGCGATAATGGAAGAGTTGAATAACATGGAGCATATAGAAAGAACAATAATGAGAGAATATAATCCAATGTTTGTGCAAAAAGCTACTGATAATTTAATAAATGAAGTGCCAGCAAATGACAAGTCACAAATGGAAATAGAAAATGGCGAAGGCACCGAAAAACTTTATGTCCTTGAGACCATCGACGTGCCGATATCGGAATTGAATAAATATAAACATTTAAGTATTATCAATAAATTACCCGAGAATGTCGTCATTACTGATAAAGAACTTTTCACCGATATGGAAATGAATCGTGAAAAGCTATACAAAAGCGAATTCGAGCTTGAATTTGAGGCGTGCCAGCAAAGTCATAAAATTACTAAAGAGGAGGATAATGAAATTCCGACGGTGGAAATAAAATCTGAATCTGATGAGGAAGAGGAAAAGCGGCGAGCGGTAACAGTCGCCGAGACTAAAAAAGTCGAATCTGAAGCAAAAGAAGTTAAAGCTATAGAGCCAAAAGAAAAACATCAACAATCAAAAGTCAAGAAAGAGCCAAAAATTAAGCAAAATATTTTAAAGCTCAAGAAAGAAAAAAATTTAAAAGCGTCAAAAGATCCACGCAAGACTCGCATAACAACAAAACGGATGAGAAAATATTCACTTAATCCAAGAACAAGTTCAGTGAAAACTTTGCAATCGATTTGCGTTGACTTTATCAACACAAGCACTTATAGAAATTATGCACGCGAGCAGCTGTCGATCAGCAAAAAATTTTCAAAAATGAAAGTGCTCAAGGATTTTAAGAAAAAGTTTAATTTCGAAGGCATGAAGCGACCAACGAATTCATTGATCAATCAAAAATCAAATCACTCTGTTCGTGTGAATTCTTTGCGAGAAATGTGTGGAAAACTTCTTGTCGACAATTCAAAATTGCTCGAAATTGATGGCAGTGAAGAGGATGAAATTTATCGGCAATTTACAATCAATGAAGTGCCAACTTTGAAAGAGTTGTGTAAACAAGTACTTGAGGGAATGAATGTGAGCATTGTTGAGTCTTTTACACCACCATCACTTGTGGATATTTGTGAAAATTTCATTTATACAAATCGACAGTACTTTTTAATTGAGGAAGTGTCAAGTGTACCTAAATTACAAGACATGTGCAAGCAAGTGTTGAATGATTCAAACATTTTCAACATTCTAACACTCAATGAAGAAGTGCAGAGTTCTACAGATGATGTCAATGCTGAAAGTGAGCCAATTTATATTGTTGAAGAAAATTCAGGCAATGTTGGCGATCTTTTTGAATCTGAAACGCTCAATCCGCATGAAAAGTCGGAAATTTTTAGAAAACTTCAACAAAATATTGACGATGATGATGAAATAATTAGAGCTATAGGAGCACTTCATGATGATGATGATAACAATAATATTAATGTGTTTAATAAAAACATATCACTTCAAGATGAGTTGTCATATTTGCCTTACTCGACAGGTGATGAGTTAGTGCAATATGAGGAAATAATTTCAATTCATAATAGTAGTTGTGATGATAAAATCAAGAAAATTGTCGAGATTTTAAGACACAAATATTTAAACAGATGTGAAGTGCGGCAAGCGACAAAAACGATCAATCGCATTGTGAAAAAGTCACTTGATTATATGAGAGTGAGAAGATTTCGCGATGCAAAACGAAAAGAACGAATAAATTTGCTCAAACAGCAAGCTCGTTGTGAATTGCTGAAGCTTCGACAGTTAAACTGTGATAATGATAGCATCGAAATTCTATCACCTGCATCAAGCACATGCTCTTCTTCTTCTTCATCATCAAGCAGTTGCAGCAGCAGTAGTTCAAGTTCATCGTCATCCTCTTCTTCTTCGTCATCATCGAGTAGTAGCGAAGAGAATGAAAATTCTCAGGATATTAATCCTGAGGAAGTTAAAATTACTGAAAATGAATCTCAAAATTATGCCAAAGTGGACGATATTTATATCGAGTCAACCCAATCACATTTAATTGCTAGCAATCACAAAACAAATGGACAAGCGGATGTGACAAATTTTCCTACAACACCTATTGCTTTTCCTTCAATTAACGAATATAAAATTGAACAGAAAGCAAATAACCGAATTGACAAGGACAATTTTACAGCTCTACCACCATCAAATAATCGAAAAATTAGCTTTGATGAGAGTCTTTTGCATATCAATAAAATGTACAGACGAAAGAATGAAAATGGCGAAGAAAATCATGAAAGAAGATACATAAATGACAGAAGAATGTCAATTTCAGCTCGATACCATCCAGCAAACCGAAATCATTACGATGAAAGACATCACGAAAGAGATAGGCGAAGAAGTCGATCGAGAAGTAGAAGCAGAAGTAAAAGTCGTCATCATAATCAAAGTAGAAGTAATAATTATTACAACAATAGCTCTAGTCGACATGATTACCGAAAAGACCAAAATAATTCAAATTCTAAACATTCCGAAGCGCGACGATTGGTGCTCCCACGATATAAATTGTATGATAAAGATTTAGATGTGAAACTAAAAGTTCGACCGATTGTTCGTATTGAACGCGAAGAACGTGTCGATGATTTAGTGAAAAAGTACAATTAAGATATAGAAAATTATTATCAAGTTCATATTCACACACATTCAAAAAAATTAGATGTTTAAGCGAATAAAGACACATAGACACACTGCATTAAGAGATATTGTTACAATAAGTATACAGAGAGAAAAACATTATTTATATAAAAATATTAGCTATGTAAGTCTACAAAGAATATACACATACGCGTTGATTTGTATTGTGTGTTATCTATCTGGGAAATGTGCAAACAAAATATTTTTTATAGAATTTATAAGGCTTAGTAAAGTTTCTTTTTATAAATGTGCGATTAAATTAAATTAAGTTTTTAAAAATAGACGAAATAAATTTTTAATCAAATCCCCACACTTTTACTTTTATTTCACATTTATGAATTTTTCATTCATTCACTAACTACAAACAAGAAATCATTGAAATATTGAATAATTGACTAAATCATGAGAAAAAATCGCACATGAAATAAAGAGAAGCTTTCTGTATAGAAAAATGTAAAATAATCACGAGTGAGTGTTGTATTTCACTAAAATGGTATAAAAGTTAAATTTATTGACTATTCATTAAGACAGAAATGTGTTATTAAATAATTTATTGTTGATTAGTCTTTCTTTGTCTCCAAATTTACTTTCTTCATTTTCGACAACGAAGACAAATTTTTTTCTTTTTAAATATGCAGCGATTTATAAATAAATTACGATCCTTCAAACTATTATTGAGCGAATGTTGCTGTGAAATGACCAAAAACTAAATTGATATTAAAAAAATATATAAATCACTTCATCAAAAATCCATCAAAACTACATTTATCAAGCCTTATAATAAATCGACTGAAAAAGTACATTTCCACATCCATTAGCGATCATTCACTGAATTTTCCTCGAGCAAAAATGCTTTTTACCTTATTTTTCCTGTCATTATTGCTTTATCATGCCACCGTGACATGTAAAACTACAAATAGAGGAAAAATATTTTTATGACACTGTCACGAGTGTCAAAATGAAGCTTGAGAAAAAATAAAAATTTTTCATTCCCGTTTCAACATGCGAAATTGTCGAAAGACACTAAAACATCTTTTTGATAATTTTTTTCATTGCGAAACATTTATTATTTAGTTATCTACTTGCCTGCCTAGAGAGAGGTAATGTTTATTGGAAAGTCAAGTCACCTGATAAGAATTCACTATGCTATTATTTGTATTTAAATGAGAAAATATTTAAACAATTGTTTGTACTTAAATATCACACACAATAGCTTTTATTTCTTAAAATATAATAATTAATTGAGTGTCGCATCGTCGTATGTCGAAATTAGTTATAGGTAAAGAGTTTAACAAAAAAAAAGTCATTTTGAAATGTGAAATGAATTATTTTTGTGAAATTTAAACTATAGATGCATTTGTTTAAAGAAGAAGAGTGTTTATAATTTTTGAGTGAAATTTAAAATGATAAGCTGGTTATGGGAATCAATGAAGAATATCAAAAAAAAAATTATATAAAAATCTATTTTGTTACCCCACCATGATATAGACAGAAAAAAAATGTTTCAATATGATATTTTTGACCTATTTTATTTATAATTTAATATGATAAATACCTTAAATTATTCCTTAAGTTATAACAGTATTAAGAATCACATAAAAGAGAGAAAAAATCAGATTTTTGAGACCTAGAAGATACATGATCTCTTTTATACATCTGATGATCTCAATTAGTTTCTTCCTAATATTATTAATTAGTTCATGTTTTGTTGAATATGTTGAGTGTTTTTATTTTTAAATTATTTAACTTTAAGAAAATTTGTAGATTTCTAGCAAAAAAGTCATCAAAAATGTGATGGGTTGGTTGATATAAAGAAAACATTACAAATAAGGATCCGCATTTAGATACATTATATTACTATTACAGTGCCTTTAACATTTTAATATTGTAATGTTTTTTTCTGATACACTTTAATCCTTTTTTGATACATAAAATGATCTACCTATAGTATCATCATCACATACACACCATTAAGTTAAGCTTTAAGAATTATTGTTAAGAAATTGTAAGTTTAATCAAAATCTATTTGAATACAAAATGTAAAAGATTTCGTTGGTGATAAATTTTCAAGATTGTACATTGGTTTCTTTTGAGAATAAACCTTTTAAAGTGATAAAGAAAAGATGTGTCTTATTTTACTTATTCTTCATTTTGATACTTTTGCATTGAAAGATCGCTTTGAATTGCATAAATTTCTTCTTCTATTTCGAATAGTTCATCATCAATGGCTTCTTGTTGTAAATGTATATCAGAGAGTGCACTGTTAATAAAGAAAGTCAAGTTGGTATTATATTCTTGCCAATTAACTAGATTTTTACTTACATTTCAAGATCAGCGCGTGTAATGAGTGATTTTTGAAAATTCGTTTCACTAAGCAGAATTCTAATGATATCTAAAATGTATGTCATATTATCCATTGCTTTTTTGACCATTTCGAGTCGAGCACGAATGGTTTCTATTCTTCGTCTGAAATAGTTGATAATCGATCGCAGTTTAAATGATTTATTCATTTTTTTTGAAAATTTTGTGCTTGAATGTGCTTATGTTTATAACACTCGAAAGTTAATTTTTATTTTTGTGTGTGTGCGTGAGTTTTGAAAATATTTGATTTACAAATTTCTCTTTAATAAAACATATTAAATCATTTTAATTTGACAGAAGAATAAAGAAAAAGTAATTAAATTAAGTGTATAAATTGTTTCAATTGCAATTTATTCGGAAGAAAATTCATAAGAATAACTGTCAAAATTTTTTTAAAACGATACGCGTAGCATTTGAAGGGCAATTTTTTTACAACAACAACCGCGAATTAATTTAAAGAAATATTTTTGAAAAATCATGAGTTTCTCATTTTCGGCGTTTGCTTATATCACAGCATTGATTGGTGATGCATTTCTAATCTTCTTTGCCATCTTTCATACTATTAGTTTTGATGAACTCAAGACAGAGTAAGTATAAATTAAAAAATTCATTTTTTCTAGAACTTGGGCAATTTATTCCTTCTTTTTAGCTATAAAAATCCAATCGACAGTTGTAATTCACTCAATCCTTTGGTTTTACCTGAATATATATTACATATTCTCATAAATATAATCTTTCTTATTGCTGGTGAATGGCTTACTTTGTGTTTGGTAAGATATTAGATAAATTCTTCAATTCTTGTATGAAAACAATTTCAAACCTTCTTTGTAGAACTTGCCATTGATTGGATACCATATTTGGCGTTATAAGAACAGACCACAAGGAATGAGCGGTCCAGGATTGTATGATCCAACTAATATTATGAATTCAGATACACTTTCAAAATGCATGAAAGAAGGTTGGATAAAATTGGGAGTCTATTTATTAATGTTCTTTTATTATCTATATGGGTAAGCCAAATTGATTGCGCAAGTAGAAGTCATGTTTTTGTGGTTTTACTTATTTGTTCACTTTTAGTATGATATCATCGCTGATTGGTGCATAATACTTGAGCCTGTCGACCAAAAATAATAATTTGATGTTAAACATACAAAGCAAACAACTCAGACTAAAAATAACGATGAGATGGAGAGGAAACATTAACACATTTATTAGAATCATTTTCAACGCATGAATCTTTATTTATAAAATTGTCTTAATTGATAGACAATCAAGAGTAAAAGATATATTAAGGTTCATTATTGGTTTTCGTTCATCAATATTAAAAACACATCTAACGCTATATATTTTATCAACTATGGTTTTGTTTTCCTGTTGCTTTTTATGCTGTGAACATCATCATGTGAATAAATTTCATACCTTTTCATTTTTTGTTTAAAAAATAGTCCTTGATAATGAAAAAGTTATATAAGTTATGATTTAAAAAATTACATTCATCAATATAGAAAAAGATTTTGTGTTTGTTATAAAAAGATTTTGTGTTGTCGTAAAAATGAAATTTTAGAGCAAAATTGCTTTTTGTCACATTTTAAAATTTTTAACACCTTATCATTTTTGTAAGAGATTAAAATTCGATAATAAAAAGAGAGTTTTGAAAAATATCAATTGACTCAACACCTACATTTAAAAGTAATGCTTATGTTGAATTAATTATTCCATGAATGTCATACTTATTTTTAAGGTGTGTAGAAAATATAGAATCACACTCTAATACAAATTACATTTCTAAATATATTTTAATACAAAATTGGGTATGAAGTAAAATATATATCATTTTTATAGCTACTGCCTGCTTAGCATGATTATTTTTAAATTTAATTTTCTTTTTTGATTGGAATAGCAAAAATATTTTGGTATCATTTTTTTCTCTTTCAAAATTGATGGACGAGCAATTTAAATGGCAAGAGCTTATTTAGCAAATGGTATGCATCTTATGGCTTTGAGAGTTTTGAAATTAACCATTCTTCTGTAAAATCTTCAATTTCTCTGATCTCATATGATCTGGTTAAATCCGCTTGATTCTGTAGTGGTAATTTAGAACGAGCATAAAGCATTTGTAATTCCATCTGTAAAGATAAGCCAATTAAAATGATCATCGAAGTGTGAAATAATTCTCTCTAGTACATACTTGAGAATCGCGTGGCGTATAGAAAATGAAACACAATGGATAAGAAACTCGATCTTGATGAATCATTTTATATGAGTATAGTATGAATCTTGGTTGATGGCTAGGTAGCGACTCCTAAAAAAATAAGTTCATTTTAAATCACAATATATTTAACTGAATGCATTGAAATCACCTGTAATTCTTCAACTGAAACATTCTCTAGAAACTCGTCAATCACAATTTCCTGTTTCTCTCTATCGACCTTTACTAAATGACAAAACACAAATAAAAACATGAAAATGATGTTATAGAATTGTAAAAACTTACATATCAATGCGTTAGATTCATTATTCTTAGCAAATCTAAATTTCTTTAATTCTTCAACAACTTCAGGAACGATAGTGCACATTTTAAGAATTTTAAATGAATTTTATTACCACTGCAGAACTCAGAAAAAATTAAAAACAAATTTTATATTTGTACAATGGAGATATTTGTAAAAAACAATGCAGGGGTATTGAACGAACATATTTCATGCTATGCTACTCATTTTAATTCTGCTACTCAACGGTAGTTGCTAATATTTGAATGATTCACTTTTATCAATAAATTAATTTTATTCTAATAACCATTTTAAATTCAATGATTTATTAAGAAACAAGATTGATTTTAAATTTTAGAATTAATAAGTTTTCTCTCTAAAGTGTTCTATTTAATGACACTAAAAAAATTCTTCAATTCATCTCTATCTACAAAAAGCCGGCTTTAAAGTCCTTTTATTGTTTTTTAAATAAATTAAAAATCTTTTACTTAAAATATCACTAAGAATATTCTTTTTTAATTATGCATAATGATAAACCTGGAGATTTAATTTTCAAGTCGCAATAATTAATAAGAAAAAAAAAGTTGAAGAGCAACTTTCATTTTTATCGCACACTTCTCGTATTACTATGTGTATTTTTTGCTCAAAATTGTGACATCATCATTGTTAGAAGTCAAGTTTGAGGTAATCTGTATTTTTTTTCTCACTCGCGTGTCTACTTTGGTCCATTCTCTCTCACTGTTGCTCTCCGGTTTCTTCATAAGATATAAAATTCATGACCAACTCTTCGCCGAGAGTTCTTTTCATGTGTTATCAATGCGTTTTATTCTTGAGAGTTTTATTATTTAAATTAGCAATTCAAGAAACCATGAGAGAATTCTCTCAGTCAACTTTGTGTCATCGACGCGCGCGTTTATAATAATGAATATTATTCTGTTGAGCATTTTAATAATTTTTAGTATTATAAATTGTAATTATGCAATTTTCAAAATTTCTAATGGAAGCCAAAACAGTAATAATAATTTTAAAAATTTTAATGACAATCGTGCAAACATGCAACTGCATACAGTGAAAATTTTCTCTCGTGATGATATTAAAACATTGAAGGGATATTCATGTTCTGGATCAATTATATCTGACCAATGGGTCATCACTTCAGCACACTGTGTATATGGTAATTGCCTAAACTGATAACTATATTTACTATTTTCATTTATACTATTTTTATTACAAAGGTTTTCCAATAATTGATGTTTTTATAGGCAAGTATGACTCACACAAGATTTTACGTTTTCTTCATTTCTTCTTTTTAATTTTTCTCACAACTCGACTCTTCTTTTATTAATGTCGCATATTTATTTAGGAAACGTGACTAATGATAGAGATCATATTGTCCGTGTTCATAGTGTTTTTCTGCATCCTGATTTTGAAAATGAAGATGAGGTTATTAATGATATAGCATTATTAAAACTTAGAAGAAATTTAAGGACATTGAATAATAGTAAGTTGTAATTAAAATTTGAATTATTAAAAGCTTTTAATAATAAAATTAATTTTTAAGAGTTTGAAATTGTTGCATTGCCAAATGCTTTCGATGGTGAAAAAGATTATGTTGGATTGAAAGGAATTATTGCAGGGTACGGAAAAAATGGTGATTGTAAGTATAACTTGTTCTTTTCCTCTTTTTCTTCTTTAAAATTTTCATGTATTCAGCTGGACCAACAACAAACGTAGCAAATTTTGCATATTATGAAATTCTTCCACTTAAAGAATGCCAAAATCTTTTCCTTCACAACTACACTGAATATACTTCAACTGCTCTATGTGGAAAAGGAATTGGTGCATCGAGTTGTCAAGGAGATTCTGGACAAGGACTTATTATTTACAGACAAGGAGTTAAGAAAATTATTGGAATTGTATCGAAAGGTTTTGAGTCTTGTGAAATTATAGAGCCTGAAGTTTTCACAAGAGTAGACAAATTTGTTGACTTTATTCAAGCAGTAATAAAAAATTATTGAAAAACAAATTTATTAAAGAGTTTTTCACACTTTTAACAAGTGTCATGAATGTCAATCACCTTTATTTTGTTCATTCTCTTTGTTCTCTCGGAAAAAAGATTTTATGCTGAGTTGATGGACTTTGAATTTTAAATCAATACTTGAATGAATAAATTAATGAAGGGACTGAAAAGATTCAATCATGTGAAACACAAAATGTTCTCTCGCTCGTGCTGCTGTGGTATGAATGAAAGTTTAATTGATTATTTATGAATACTAATTAAAAAGAATGAGAGGTTTTTCATTGATAGAAGAAATACTTTAAATTTTATGATAAAACTTGAAATTTAACATAGTTATTTTTATTATAGTGATTTCAAAAAAATACTTACTTATGCTTATATTATTTTATTCAGTGTATCAAAGATTATAGCGAATTTTGTAAATATTCAATTCATTTGTTTGTTTACATTTTAGTACTTAAAGTACTAAAATTTAAATTTTAGAACAAAACTTGGTTTAAATTTTGTTAGTTAGAATTTTAATGTACTTTCTTCCATGCACTTACATTTGTTTTATTTCATGTCTTATCTCATTTTCTTCTATAAAAGAAATCAAAGCTGTAACAAAAGTTGATTTGTGTAAGGAAGAGAATTGTTTGAAAATAACTGACTGACATGATTTAATGGGAGGGAAAGTAAACACATTTTTCTTTTCATCTAAATTGAAAAAGAAGTTTCATTCATGTTGCTGTTAGAGTGCAATATAATGGATGTTATTTTAAGAATGGATGAAAAGATTTCTCTTCGCTCACTTTGAGATATTGAAAATTTAATATCAATGCTTTACATGCTTCTTCAATAAACATGGATTATATTTCAATTTCTCCTCTTTTCTTCTTCTTAAGAAATATTGAGATGTCTACATACCTTGCTATCAAGATAAATATCTCTCATAAAATATTCATTGATTGCTATTTGACAACAAACTTTGATTCAAAAAGACTTTCCTTCTTATTTTTATGCAATAATTTTCTTTTTGCTTTATTTATAATGACAAATTCTTTGTTTCTTTATAACATTACGTTTTGTTTTTTTTTTAGATTTATAGTTTGCTAATTTTTACACTTTTTTAATTCATTCACAATTATTTGGCAAAAAACAGTAAACTTAAATGCTTAATCAACTTTTTTTCAATTTCATCTCATCTTCATTTTTACAAACTTTCTTTATTTTATGAATATATAGTTTTTTAATAACATTTCATTTCACTTCATTTAAAAAAAATACTCGAATGTGATTAATTATTTGAGAGAAAAACTTTTATCTTCAAATAGAATTTTTCTTCTATAATAATATAAAGTCAAAAAAATTAACTAAATTATCTAGAAATAGAGAATGACATTCAAGTTGAGCATTTTCATTTTTAATGTCATTAAGAAAGTGATACAAATCATTTTTTAAGTCATTCGTACGTGGAAGAGTGAAAATTGAATTTTCATGTGGGAAAAATGAGTTCAGTGCATAATAGAAGGAAAATAAATTCAATTTTCAACATGAAGTTTATATCAGGCAATGATGAATTGTCTTTTCCTTTTTTAAATAGTTCTTAAAGAAAAAATCATAAAAATATTTCAGTTTTTTCCTTTCCTCACTCCTTGGTTAATAATTTTTTGAGAAATATTTTATTTAACTTTTTGCTTCTTACACATTTTTCTTTTTTAGAAAAATAAATCTTTTTTCGTCAATGATTCATTCAAATTTTTTTCTTTTCTTTGTTATCACATTTAGCGTATTGATGCCTTTATTATTATTTTTCTTTCATCATCTAAATATTTCATTTCACTATGAATCTGTGTTTTTTTTCTTTGTGTGTACTGAGTCATAAAAATATCCTTTTCCTACTATTTTCTGGTATTTTACAGAGTTTCTTTTATTATTGAATGAAATAAGTTTCTGTTTGATTTTTTGGTTCTTTATGAGTTTTTATTGAAAGTTTGGAAATTCAAATAGAAAATTGTTAAAAATTAAAGTCATTTCATATTATAAAATTTCTTCGCATTTGACTTCATAACTAATATGAATTGAAAAGTATCCAAAAGTTTGTTAAGACGTGATTTTGAAATTTCTATTTTTAAAGAGATTCTATCTCATAATGTCTGATTTGCAAATTAAATATTATCTACCGAGTTAATCAAAATTCAAATTTATTTGGTAAAACCATTATGAGTCACATTTTAATGAGAAATCATTAAGAATCTTTATCGCATTTGATTCTATAACCAGATCGACTTTAAAATTTTGTTTGAGTTATAAAAAAATTCGTCTTATCAATTAACAATGTTCAGAGAAACAACCACTAGAGCAACGCGCGAAATATTTTTTGTATGCTCAACAATGTGTCACAAGGGCAACTCTTGTTGCGCAAGTGATTGTATCTTTGGTAATAAGAATGATAAAAAGTTTATACATATTAATCTTGCGGTGCCAGACAGATTTTTCTTGGAGTAAATTTTTTTAAAATTAAAATTACATTTTTTGTTTGTTATATGTGACTGTTATATAAAAGCATTTCATATTTTGAAATAATTTAAATTAGATACCAATGAATTTCTATTAAAAAATTTTGATTCAGTTTGAATTCATTCTAATGTTACCAAATAATTGATGAAAATAGAAATTTTATAAAAATTTTCAAAATAGTTGATTTAAAATAGCCACCAAAAATCCGTGGCAATTCAAAATAGCTGCTATAACAATCTATCTGGCCCTTTAAAGTTTAATAAATTTAATTTTCAACAATTTCACATTTTAGTTTCCAAATTTTGTTTTTGTTGTAAACATAGAAAAACTTATAGAGACTAATAAAAGTGAAATGAAAAATTTTTCCTTTTATGAATTTTCTTGTTTTTATTTTACTAATTGAAATTTTTGTTGAATATTCTAATGAATTTAATTACCGTTAATTTACTTTTTTATTTCTTTTCGAGTAATAATTTGTATCATGAGAAAAAAGAGAGAAGAAAAAAAGATTAAGTTTTTGTTTCTATTTAGAAATGAAAATTTCGAAAGTTAAAAATTTTAAATGTTGATGGAAGATCTTAACTTAAAATTGGCAGTTATTGCAAAAATACCAACAGATTCAAATTTCTCAACTAAAACTTTTTTTTATTTCTCTTAAATTCTCATCAACATTTTCAGGCTGGTAATTTTTAAAATTTAAGATTTATAATTTTCTCTTTAAAGAGAGAAGAAAAATTTTAATGTTATAATACAGTTCAGTTATCAATTTCATCCTTTAATTATGCGAATAATGAGAAAAATTTAAACAAAAACAATTTTAATTTGTTTTGCAGCTTTTAGTTCTGGACCCAATAAACATATTACACAATATAAATTGTTTATTTTATACACCTACTTTTTTCTTTACCTCACTCGTTTATTTTTTTCTCATTTTTCTATCTTTCTCTCTCGTTCGGTATGTGATGCAAAAACTAATAATATGAAAAATGTTTGTAAATATTTTCTTATTTAATTTTTCTTTAATGACGAGTTTCTTTTAAACTGGTCAAGCTTTTGGGGCACTTGCAACTGGATAACGTATTTGCATTTCACAATTTTGTTGTTCTCGTTCATTATATCCTTCTGCATATGGATCAATTTGACGTCTATTACTATAACCCTGTGCTACTGGAATTAATGGGGCGTCGACTAAATTTAAGAGTTGAAAGAAAAGAAAAATCTAAAATCATGAATTTGAAGATAGAAATATATATGGTTTGGCATTATGTAGATAATACTGATTTTTCTTATTTGCATAATGCTGAACCCTATAAAAATAGAGAAAAGTTAAATGTTTGTTTTGTAAAATATTTTGTTTGAAAACATGCAAATGTTAATTTTAGTGCAATTTTGAATGTAAATATTCACATTCTTTAGTGTTAATTTACTTTAATGTTTAAAAGTTTGGAAATTAATTTTAATTTTCCAGTAAACAAAGGAAAAATTTTTAAATCTAATTTGACCGTTAATTTTTAAAATGAAACTTTGTTCTAAAACAAACAAAATCATAAAACAAAGTCATAGAAAACAAAGTTATAATAGTTATAAATTCTATTCTTTAATCAAAGAATAAAAAAACAGTTCAGAACGCACTAAATAAGGTAAATATTTTTGTTTTTATCCAAAATTGCCATAAAAATATTTTCGCACTTTAACATGAAAGACATAACAAAAAGAGATGATTGAATGAAAGAGAGATTGATTGATAAACAAAACATAACAATTAACTCGGTAGTGGAGGTAAAAAAATTGTATTTTATGGTGAAAGTATGAAGCCAAAAATATTATGCCATAAATTTGTGATAATCATTTGTGTTCACTCAAAAAAAAGCAAAAATAAAAGAACCAATCATAACTTAAGCATGCTTTTAAGGTTAAATTTAAGAAAAAGAAAAGCATTTATAAATAAATGAAAGAGAAATGAACAAATAAACATGTGAAAAAAGCTAATGATTTTCAGTTTCAGGTCACGGATTTTGAAAATGATTTTTTAAGCATAACTTTATTGACCTCGCACTCGACCACCGTTATTATACCCTCCATGATGTGAAATTGGCCTCTGTCCATTACTGCTACCAGCTTGTCGATTTCCACCGCTTCTACTTCGATTTCTTCTCTCACCATGACCTGGTGGTGGAATACTTCTAGCAACATTTGCAGGATGTCGCTAAATTAAAATAAAAAATTAATAAGCTTTTTTGATTAAAGCTAATAAGCTTACCATTCGCCTTAATGTATTCATGGGTCGTCGTAGAGTGTCACTGATTCTACGTGCAGGTGCTTTTTTCGGATTACTACTCGGTGTGTGTACGGCACAGCATTTGATAAAAATGCCCATGAAGATGAAGAAAATGATAGCCATGAGAACGCACAAGTACCAATTTTCTATGACATATTGCTTCAATGTGTGCAGTGTTTCCTCGTTTAGAAGAAGATTTTTGAGTCGTACTAATGGACCATCAGCATCAACAGCTCGGCACTTTAAGAATACATCACAATAACCTTGAAAGTTGTCACATGGTGATCCAGGTCGCAAGCTTATGCCACCTTTTGGTAATCCATATAAGTGACCAAATTCACTAGTCGATCGGCAAGTTGATACATCATTGCCATCTTGGCATGCAAGTTCACATAATCGTCGCTTATCATAGTTAGTCTGAGTCGATGATAGGAAACATTCTGTCTTATTCCAGCTGAGACAAATCGATCCAGTACATTCACCACTAATACAAAGTTGAGTGCCATTGTTGCATTTTGTTTTATCTTCTCTCGGTTTTGGATCAGGACACTCACTGGTTGTTCCATTGCACATTGAACTCCATGAACAATCTGATTCTTCACGACACTTGGCTCGTTTATTGATCGGCACAAATGTGCAACTATTTGGATCACAACACGGTCCTTGACTTGGACTACATTGAGTCTTTGCACGACGACTACAACCCTTGGCTGATGCATTGAGATTGAGATCATAGTCAGAAACAATGCGTGGATAACAACATCTATCACGACACTCTTCATCATTAAAACCACAATCGCATTCTTCGCCAATTTCAACAATTTTATTTCCACAAAATGCACCTTCACTGACTTTAAAGCAATTGCGTTTTTTAGCTTCATCAATTGCATCGAGAACATTAGAAATGTTTCTTATT
Source organism: Polypedilum pembai (assembly GCA_014622435.1). Lineage (NCBI taxonomy): Eukaryota > Metazoa > Arthropoda > Insecta > Diptera > Chironomidae > Polypedilum > Polypedilum pembai. Next base: position 50,811 of record JACWBX010004533.1, read on the forward strand.
GAGCATTGTGAGAATTTGCTATTGTTCGGACGATCGCCACTTGTTGCTGATGAAAACATTATATAATTTCCTGGTTGACCTCCTGGTCTACATTCAGCTGTTGATTTAAAAT
>JACWBX010004535.1:0-11831 GCA_014622435.1 Polypedilum pembai
AATCGACGCAAAAAATTTTTGTTTACATTTTTTAATATGGAAATTTTGATTCGCAATTTCTCGAGTAATGCAATCAATGACAGCTTTCTAAATAAGCGATAAGCCAGTAACTCGACAGCACAAATCAAAAGCAAAAAACCGTAAGTTTCTAGCTATTGTAGTTTTCGAGATCTCGAAGCAGCCGTGATACAGCCAGCCGAACAAAGTGAAATTATAAGCTGCATTTTCTATACAAAAATGCGCTAAAAATCATTTTTAAAAACCACGTTTTTATGCGAACTATAAAGAATAAAATAAACCGCTCCTGTCTTGCCATAAGGTCCCACGTTTAAATTTCATTGATAAAAGACTACTAGTTCAAAATCAAAAACTTGGGGCGCATTAATTTCAATATCCTTAATTAATTATTCCATATAGTATTGAAAACAATTGGTCATTGAATTTGAGTCTATATGAATGAGATATTATGGTATTAACAATTAAGGATATTCAAATTGATGCGCCCCACGTTTTTGATTTTGAACTAGTAGTCTTTTATCAATGAAATTTAAACGTGGGACCTTATGGCAAGACAGGAGAGGTTTATTTTATTCTTTTTAGTTCGCATAAAAACGTGATTTCTAAAAATGATTTTTTTTAAATATCTTTAAAATCAATTTATTTATGTTTATAATATATTTATTTTTTAGTAAATAAACTGTAAACTTTTTATTTTAAATGAATTTTCAAATTTTTTTTGCTGTCATCCTGTTATTAATTACATTTATTCAATCAAAGCCTTGTTTGCCAAAAAACTTTACATTTTAGAACCACGTAGGTTATTGTACTTATTTAAAATTAAAAAATAGATTAAATCGGAAAACTACAATTCTAAGAACATGTATGAGCTGGTAATTTTACAATATAATGTTTGAAAAACAAATGAAATGTCGACAGATTTGTCTGCTAAAATATCTTCCGACTAAACAACCGAAAACTACTTCAGCATTGTATTTCACATTTCTTAGATTTTTATTTTTTATTCATGATCAATTACCAATTAATTTTATATATTTTATTTGAGCAAAATATGTAATAAAATTCTTCGCTGACATTTTGGTCAACAAATCGAGATCATTTTCGACTCAATGACTTCGCATGTGTAAAAATGAAATATTGTTTTTAGGTATTGATTTAAATATTCATTTTTTGAAAATTGCTTTTAAAAATACTTTAATAGTTTTTATCTGTGAGGTGCTAGAGCGAAAAGAAAAACTATTTTTTTTTGTAAATAAGAGTTTTCATTTTGTTTTCAATTTGGTGTCAAAATATAGAAAATTAAATTTCTTTTTCTCTTTTTTAGTGCATTTTTGTATAGAAAATGCAGCTTATAAGTTCACTTTGGCTGGCTCCCGGTGTCCCTCTGAGATCTCGAAAACTACAATAGCTAGAGACTTGCGGTTTTTTGTGTTCGATTTGTGCTGTCGAGTTATTGCGGCGACGCTTAGTTAGAAAGCTGTTACTGATTGCATTACTCGAGAAATTACGAAATAAAATTTCCATATTGAAAATTGTAAACAAAAAATTTTTTCTGCGGTTACTAAGATTTTTTGTCGAAGCGTTTTTTCGCATCTTTTTGAATTTGAATTGACCGTTATTTTCAGTTCAATATATTTTGCTAAAATACAAAATTAAAATAAATCGACTGAATACATTAATTTCTTTCCATGGCGGTCAGTGGTGGTCCGGCATGTTATTGGTCAAAAAATTTTCAAATGTCATAACATGCAAAGAAAACATGTTTGAAATTAATTTTTGGTGAGTGCCGCGGGACACTGATCTGCTCGTTTTCTTTCATGAAAATCCTAATATATTATATTTAAATACCAAGAAAGACTTCCTCAATATGAATTTAAAAATCTGAATTGCTTCAAAGAACTCAACAGTTTTTAATTTCAATTTTCGACAAAAATGCGCTTAAGTACTCCGATCCGTGGTGGTGTACTTTCTATATCTTTTAAGCAAATAAGCGCTTAATCGGTTAAAATTTTCCTGTATTAAAGATATTTAAGATAACGTTGAAATTTAAAAATTATCTTTTAAATACGAAATAAATTGGTCATTGTCGTGTGATTTTATGAACTTCAAATAATTTTTATATTTCGTGGTCAATTCTTATTTATTAAATTCAAAATTGTCGTACAAATTAAGAATAGAAATATAATGAACAAAAAGGAAAAATTTATCGCTGTAAAGAAACATAAGTAAATTTACGTTAATTATAATTGATTTTTCTTACACTCGTTTCAACGTGTTCACACGGCAAAAAACCGTAATGGAAGGCAGAATTCAGCATTAAGTTCAATTTGCTGAATAAAAATTTAAAATAATTCAAACGTTATTTTTAGTACAAAAATTTATGTCACAAATTCGTGACAGGTCATTACAACATGATTACAACAAATTTTAATTTCTTCATTTTTTCAAAAAATTTTGTTTTTTTAATTCAAACATTAATATTGAATTTTTTAAATTTAAGAATAATTAAACTTTCATCTGAAAGTTTTTCAAGGAAAAATTGTTTGTGTGAAATTGTGTAAAAATTTACAAATTGTTTCCTCTTCAGGTCTTTAATTACCTTCAGGAAAAGATAATACCATTAATTTTTATTAAAATGTTAACGAAAAGTCTTTAAACTTAAATAAAGATTTGAATATTTTTATGAGTTTTTCACCTCCTAATCATTTTAATGACGTTTCTACACGATATTGAAATAAAAGTTATGTACGAAAAGACTTAAAAAGTTTGTAACACGAATAACGATTTTCAATATCGGTTTTTGTACTTTTAGTATTTAAAAGTCAAGAAATTTCCTAAACTTTATCAGTCAATCAAAGAAAATATTTCAAAATGTTTTCCAAAATTTGTTTAATTTTTGTGATTTCAACAACTTTTGCTCCAGGTGAGAATTTTTAAATAGCTTGATAAAAGTTTTAAAATAAATTTATTTCGTTTCTTAAGATATAAATGCTGGAGGACCAGTTTTTGATTGTACAATGGCCAATGAAGTTTTTTCATCTGTCCTAATCACCTATAATCAAGTTTTGAATAATTATGAAACTTGAAATTGATGATTATGCAGCTAATCATTTGTCGGAATCTAGTGAAGATTTTAATAATGGAGTTCAACAAATAGTTAACAATAAATTTAATGAAATTATGGATGAAGCTAATCGATATATTGACGTTCTTGCTTCTTTGTTGAATGTTAATACAATGATTGCTTCAAATTATTTCATCGGTGGAACATCAGCAGATTATCCATTAAAATGTTTTGATGACTCAAGCATTCAATCGGCATATCTTAATATTTTAAAATCTATGAATTCTTATGCAGATGAAGTCATCTCTAATCGCATAATATAATTTTAAAATTTTTTGTTGAATAAATAAATGTTGATCAGTTTGAGTATTTAAAAACTGGAAATAAATTTGAAGATTTATTTAAATACAAGTTTTTTTTCATTGCAATTTGGGTAAAACTAGCTATGCTTTTAGATACAAGATCATATTATATAAAAAGTAAATTCTTTTTACTCTTTTTGTTAACTCATAAGAAGAAAACTGTTTTTAAATTGGCATATATTTTATGCCAATAAAGCATAGTTATGAGACATATAAAGAAAACTCTCTGTTAGATTTCCAATTCATTGTATGACTTTTACAATACGTTTTACGAGTTTACTCTATTATCTAGTACTCCAACTATTTTCTCTGTTGATAAGATAACCTTTAAGCTATCTCTACTTTAGAGATTTCTACACTCATAAAAATAAATTTAAAAAATCTTTGTTAAATTTTTTTCTAAAATTCGAAAAATAATTTTAGTAAAATTTTTTAAATTTTAAAAAAGATTTATTAAAACAAAAATTTTATACTTCGCAAGCGTAATCAGATACAAAAAGATCAAGAGGACGAGAAATTGTTTGAATTTCAATAAAATTTTAAGTTCTATTTTGAGGTCAAACTTTAAAATTCCTCAAAATTTTCCATAGCTTGGTTCTAACTAATGCTTGATCTCTAAATTACATAAAGAAATATTATCAAACTTTAGAAAATTCGTGCAAAAATCCAAAATTGGTTTTAATAAATTTTTTAAATTTTAAAAAATATATTTTAAACCTAAAAATAATGTTTTAGCAAATTGTTTATTAAAATTTAACAAAATTTTTTAGGATGAAAATTAAGCAAAAATTTATTAAAATTTCTTCACAATTCTAACAAATTTTTTTAAATTTTTTATAAATCAAAAGGCCATATGAAAAGTAAGTATCAAAAAAATTTTAGACCATAATATGGGCCGAGTTTTTTCTCGAGCTATGAAATCGGCGAAAATTTTTCAGCTAGGAAACAATTCGGATTTAAAACATAGCCAAAAATTTATAGCCCTAGGTATAGCGCTCTGATATATGATCTGAGACACACACACACAGATATACATTATTATTCATACCTTTATTATAAACTACAGATCGTTGTCCATTATAATTATTATAATATTATTAGTATTAAGTATATATAATTAATAAATATAGTTGTTAGTTGTTATATAGTCCTTTAAGAGTTATTATTTATTCGAGTTAATTGATTTAAGTCAGTAAAAAGTCATTAATTTGATCAAATGAGTCTCGAGATAGTCATCACGTGGTCGAAAATATTCTTGGTCAACTAATTTCATCTTCAATCGTCAACATAAAGTCATTTCAATAAAAGTAATACGCTACAAATTTTTGACTGAAAAAATTTTATGAAAAATATATTGCAGAAAAATTTCTTGACCTTTAAATACTGAAAGTATAAGAAAACGATACTGAAAATCGTTTTTCTTTTTTCAAATCTTTCCCGTGCATAACTTTTATTTCAATATCATGTGGAAAGGTTATTAGAATTATGAGGATATGAAAAACTCATAAAAATGTTTAAATCGTTATTGAAGTTTGAAAATCTTCATTAGTGATATTATGAAAAATTTTGATACTAACGTTTCCCTGAAAGCGGTGAAAATTATGTCAATCTGGATAAATTAAAGGACGGAGATTACAGTGCATTTTTGTCGTGACAGTTTAGTATATTAAGTAATTAGCTTCACATAATTTTTTTTAAATAATACTCGATGATAAGTGTGTCAATGATTTTTTCGGCTAGAATGCATCGACTAAATGTCGACCTAATTAAAAAATTTTGATTCTAAATTTTTCTACATATCGAAACCTTCTTTAATTTTATTCAACAATCATTATATTTTAAATTTTTTATTCCTATTCAGGTTTTTAATCACCGTCAGGAAAAGATAATACCATTAATTTTTATTAAAATGTTAACGAAAAGTCTTTAAACTTAAATAAAGATTTGAATATTTTTATGACTTTTTCCTTCCTAATTATTCTAATGACATTTCTACACGATATTAATATAAAACTTATTCATGAAAAGGTTTTGAAAATTTATAAAACGAGAAACGAATATTTTTATACTTTTAGTATTTAAAAGTCAAGAAATTTCCTAAACTTTATCAGTCAGTCAAAGAAAATATTTCAAAATGTTTTCTAAAATTCGTTTAATTTTTGTGATTTCAACAACTTTTTTTCCAGATGAGAATTTTTAAATAGGTTGATAAAAGTTTTAAAATAAATTTATTTCGTTTCTTAAGATACAAATGCTGGAGGACCAGTTTATGATTGTACAACAACAAATGAAATATTTTCAAATATCCTAGAATCTTATAAACAAACATTGAAAGGTAGTGAAACCTCAGTTAAAAAAGCAATTGATGATTATGCAGCAAACCATTTGTCTCAGTCAATTGAAGAATTTAAAATTGGACTTGTAGATATAGCAATCAATAATTTTAACCAACTTTCGAGACAAGCTGATGAATTTATTGACACTGTTGCTACATTCCTGAATGTCAACCAAGAGCTAGTTGTACTTTATTTCGAAACGGGAAGACCATCTCAATTTCCATTAAATTGTTTAGATAATCGAAGTATTCAGACATCATATTATAGTATAAGCAGTTCTGTTGGTTCCTATGTAGATCAAATCATTGCTAATCGTATAATATAATTTCAAAGTTCTTCATTATTAAAACAAATGTCAGTCAATTTTAGTATTTTAAAATTAATAAAAATTGAATTTGAAATTTTTTTTAGAGTTTTTTATGCAGATTAAAGAAGTTCTTTGAATTTCAATAGAATTTTAAGTTCTATTTTAAGGCCAAAGTTTAAAATTTCTCACAATTTTCCATAACTTGATGACAAACTAATGCTTGACCTCTAAATTACATAGAGAAATATTATTTAACTTTAAAAAATTCGTGAACCCAAAATTGATTTTAATAAATTTTTTTTAAATTTTGAAAACCGTTTTTAAACCTAAAAATAATGTTTTAGAAAATTATTTGTTAGAATTTAATAAAAATTTTTAGGCTAAAAATTAAGCAAAATTTTATTAGAATTTCTTCACAATTCCAACAAATCTTTTTAATTTTTTTATCAGTATATAGATAATTTAAAAGTAAAAGCTATTATTTCCAAGAGGTGTGAATTCCTCTTGTTGATTTGATAGTTTTTTAGTATTTTCTTGGAATTTCTGTTTTTCAATGAAAAAATTGTTATTTTGATAGAGTTGACATCCTTCGATTATTTCGTTAACACCATTTAGGGGTTCACGAAATCCCGGTATCGGGCGAAAATCGGGACTCAAGACGGGACCAAAAAAAGTCGGGATTTCCCGGTCCCGTCCCGATCCGTCCCGACTAAAAAATTTCTTAAATTTTTTAAAAAACTGTAAAAATCTGTGGGGATCTGAAAAAATCAATGTTTTTTACTTTATTTGTATAATAGGTCTTTGAATATTTTCAATTTGTAAAATTTATATCTCATCAAGGCAAGGGAAATGATAGTTGAGTTGATAGTTGATAGTCATAATAGTTGTGATACATTTTTAAAGATTCTATCACTTGATAATTTCTATCATGATAGTTTTTGATAGTTTTTTGATAGTTTAGTTTTTGATAGTTTCTATCATGATAGTTTTTGATAGTTTTTTGATAGTCGAAAAAACTATCATGATAGTTTTTTGATAGTTAAATTTTTGATAGTTGACTATCATGATAGTCACTATCAACTTGATAGTTCTATCATGATAGTTTTTTTTGATAGTCGGTTTTTCTATCATGATAGATTTTAACTATCACTATCAACTTGATAGTTCTATCATGATAGAAAAACTATGATGATAGAAATATCATGATATATTCTATCGATTTCTGTTTGATAGTTAGACAATTGTTACAAAATGTTGGACGATTGAGCGCCTTGTTAACCACGTAATAAGTGCGATTGGTTTTTAAAATAGTTGGACATTAAAAATCTTAAATTCTAACATTTTATGCAAACTTTTGCAGATAATTTTAGTTCTTAAACTGCTCAAGTGCTCTGAAAACGTACTAAAAAAGATTTCACATAGTAATGATAGGTTCTCTAAAGCAACCTATAAGCATTACAATAAGATAGGATCACTCGAAACGACTCATAGCAGAGGTTTAACTTTATCTCTAGCTGTTGGTAGCTGTTGTTTGATTTCACTACAATTTTATAGGGAGCACAGTTAATACAATCACTGTTTCATATGCTGGGAGAAAACAGCAAGTACTAGATTAAATATTATTTGATCCGCCTACCAAAAGTCATAATAACCAGAAAATGTATTCAATTTATGTATTCAATTAATTTTTTCTTTCATTATCATTTTTGGCTTCTTCTTACGACTGTAAATTTTTATGCAATCAAGCCGGGAAGCCTAAATTTCGCATAGTTTTTACTCTAAATTTGTTCAAGAAGTACTCGAGTTTAAATTTTTTGGATGAATAGTTTTCGAGAAATAATGGAAATAATATTCGATTCGTTTTCGAAAAATGTTGACTATTTTAAAAATAAAATTGAACCTTCTTTGTAACATTTTGATTTTAAACTTTTGAAGTTTTAATCCTTAACTAAGTCCTTAAAAAACGTTTTGTTCGACATGTAATATGTTTGTTAAAATGCAGCTATTTGATAAAAATATCAAGACAAAAATGATACATGTGTCATTTTTCGCCTTTTTTGCTCAAGTTTTTTCAATGTTTAACTTCTTTTATATAAATTTCAAAATACTTGCCGAATCTTTTTACGACTTCATAAAAAAGAAGTAATGTAGAGTGTTAATAGAAAAGTTATGTGGTTACAGTTTGTGATTAAAATTACAAGTCTTCAAAGTCAGTCATAAAAAGAATTTAAAAAAGAACAAAACATCGATATTGTAAATTACTTAGAATTAGTCAATTATGACTCAAATCATGTCATTTTCACTTAAATAAAACATAAAATAAAATAATGACTCATAAATAGTTTTTATAAATAAATTTTTCACTAAAAGTCCCGAGTCCCGTCCCGTCTAAAAATGTCCGGTCCCGACATCGTGAACCCCTAATACCATTAGCTCTAAGGTTGACAAATTTTATCATTTAGCATATAAATCAAATTTTGAGAAAAAACAATTTGCATTTAGATTAATAGCTAAAACAATAAGAAGCTCCAAATTTTTGAATAATAAATTTAGACAATATCTCAGATCTTGTGTTTATAGACCTGAATCTAATATAAATTGTGCCAGTTTCCAAGTATATATTTTATTGTTATCAATATCAAATTATTGTCGGTCACGAATTTTTTAAAAAACAACTTTCAAATAGCTACCTACACGGAGAGAAAAATGTACTTTTTGGCATAACTCTCATTATGAATTTCAAAAAGTCATTATGAGACCTATAAAAGTTTTTTGCGTCATATAAAGTTGTATTGTGTCTTATAAAAACATTATGAGACTCATAAAGAATCGTTATAACAAGTGAAATTTTTCTAAGTCTCATAAAGTTGCTTTATGACACTAATAAAAATCGTTATAAAAATTAATCACTTATGACACTCATAAAGTTACATTATGACACTCATAAAGAACATTATTAGTCTTAATACGAGCCGCGTGTTTTTAGTTTGAAGAAAAAAATGTAAGTATTTTATTTTTGCGAAATTGTGATTTAAATCTAAAAACTTCATCAAATTTCTATTCAGTTTATACATTTAGGCATTGGAGATTATAAATAAAGTCAAGATGATATGCATACGGTAAGATAATATGTATATTGAAGTTAAAAAAAATTGACATTTTTAACTAATTATATTCCTCTTTTTCTCTCATTTTAGTTCATTTAAATTTAAAGAATTCGCATAGGACATCATTATCAAATGAGAAGGATCATCAAAATGGAAATATTTTAGATTTTAGAAAGGGTCTTAAAGAAAGGTAAGAAAAGAAAAAATATTTTATAAGTCAAAATTAATTTTTATTAATTTCCATATTATTTCTTCTTTCAGATTAACTGGATTTTAATAAAAGGATGTGGACGGGTTTGGTGAGTAAAAAAGCAGCCATCAAATGATCCCGGACTTAGAAAATTTAGAAATGTAATAATTTAAAGTGTTGTGAAAAATAAAGTTCAATTTAAGTTCAAAAAAATTGAATTGCTCTTTTATGCCAGAAAAAAAGTTAAAGTTATAAGTCTTATAATGAACTTTATGCCAGAAAACAATTTTCTCGTTTTTAGTCTCATAACGAAAAAAAGTGGCGTTGTAGGCGCACTTTCGTTATGAGTCCTAAAAAGTTTTTCTCTCCGTGTATTTACTCTAGCTACTAGCTACTTTTCAAAAAGGAGCCAATCAACTTTTTTGGCTACAACCCAACTCTACTTTCACAACTCTGTTTTATTTTTCTATTTTCTAATTAAATGGATCTCAGAAAATTTTAATTCTGAGATGCCCTGGTGGTTTAATTTTTAAGACAATATTTTCATCAGAGCTGATTATTTTAGCACTGATTTCGATTTCAAATGTTTTGCTATGAGTAATTAAATTTTTAGGCAATTTCTAAGCTCATAAATAATTTTTATCAAATTGCAGTTTATCTACCACTTGAAACAGTCATTTACAATGCCCTACGATTAACAGTTAAGCTATAGAAAACCAAAAAAGGATAAATATGATGATGAAATGTTAAAAATCTTATTAGGAAAAGTGGCTGAATTTGAATTTAAGAAACAATTAAGAAAATGAACTGTATCAAAATGATAAAAAAATTTCATCATGAAACAAAACTTCTAGCAAAAAAGTTAAAAAAATTATCAAATTAACAAAAGTTGTTTCCTTCGAAATTTTTAAATTTTTATACTTCTTCTAATTTATATCTTTTACTTTAAAAAAGAATTTGTTTGATTTTGTCAAATTTTCATTCATTTCCTGTTCGAAAGTCTTGAGAACTCTTTCAAAAATTTTTAATCCCAATTTTATCTTAAATTTTGTAAACTAGCCATATTTAGGCAGATATTTTAATAAATAATCACTTGTTCACTTTTAAAAGCAAAGTATCAACCTTGAAAAGTGAATATTATGATAGAGAAATCGAAATTTTGTCAAAAAATAATCAAAGAAAGCAAAAAGGGTCTGTTCTATTTATTGGATTTTTTTTTCAAAATTAATTTTATTTCAATAAGCACCAAAAATGTTATTTCTAAAATTTCTTCTTTTTAATAAATTTCTTAACAAAAAAATCTAAATTCACATAAATGTCACTGACTTACATCGATTAATTTCACTTACAAAAAAAAATCTTCCTAAATCAAGAAGGCAAAAATAAAAAATTTACGATTCTCTCAATATCTCGTTCAACCTTCAAAAAATATTTTTTCTCTCTTTTTCTAAAGAAAATCTTCTCATAAATTACAAAGCACACACGGTGATCGCATAACAACAAATACAAAAAAAAATCAACCATCGACTTGCTTAGAGAAGAGAGAAAAATTTGTTTAAGAGTTTGCTTAACAGGTGTGTGAGTCATGCAGAATGAAGATAAAAAGAGAGAAAAAAGAACGGAGAGGAAGAAGTTGAGAGCAGTGAGTCACAGGATTATGGTTAGAGAGATTCAATTATTGTTGTTGTTGTGAAATGAGTCAAGTAATTGTATATGAAGCAAAACGGCAATGGATCATCAACGGTTTCGCCGGAGAGCTATAAAATCATCATTATGCTTTGTTATGGACTTTAAAATTCCTTTATTGTGACTTGAGGTTTAAAATTATCAAGAAATAAAATTTTCGCTTTAAAATTATTGTTGGTTGCATCAAAAAATTTAAAAATAATGATGACAAAATTTATTTTTATGTGAATAGAATTTTAAAAAATTTTTCGAAAAGTTTTTGTTATTCTATGACGATTTTATTTAACTTATTTTCCCAAAATAATTTTTTGAAAATTCCGTTTGTTTTTTAGATTCTATTTATAAATATTTTCGAATTTACTTTTAGAAGAACTTAATTTAGTTCATTCAAATAAAAAATATTTAACCGGCATAAAGTTCGATTCTTTAAATTACTTATATCAAAGAAAAGTCAAAACTTCATGAATTTTATGAAGCATAAAAAATTTGTATGAATTACGTAAAGTCTTAATTTTTTTCTGGCATAAAGTCACTTTATGAGGCCTAAGAGATGTGAATTATAACAAAATGGTAAAAATTCATCATAAAAAAAAAATTCTAGTAAAATATTAAAAAATTTTCAAAGTTACAAAAGTTTGTTGCCTTCAATATTTTCAAAATTTCAAATTTCTTTGCAAGTTGCCTAAATTTGTGCAAATTATAAAACATTTTCAGTGTAGAACCTTTTTTTAAATATTTCTTAAGAAAATGTAAAACGTTGT
>JACWBX010004537.1:0-10501 GCA_014622435.1 Polypedilum pembai
AAATACAGGGGAATGAACACGGATTTTAAAGTGAGGAGTTTTCTTTTTTAAAATTCTCAAAACGACTTGAAATTTATAGTGTAAAAAGAAATTTTTGTCAGTGCATTTTAATGACTAAAAGTTTTTGTAAACTTTTCTGTCCAAAAAAATAAATTTTAAGTAAGTCCAATGAAAAATATTTAACAAGCTCAAATTAAAACCAAACTTTGATTTTAAACTGCTTCAAAGATCTAATAATAAATCTTTGTGAAGTTAGCCAAATTACGGCTAACTATTTTGGCTAAATTTACGGCTAAATTTGGCTAACTTCACAAAGGTTAATAATAATGCTTTTTTGGAAATTTGTTAAATGCTAGAGGGTAATAGATATATGTGAAGGTTCAAAAAGTGTCAGATTTTAAAGTTAACACGATAACAATTTTTAAGTTTTAAATGGTATTAAATAAATTCAATTTTTTGAATTCATGTCCATCCCCCTAGTAAAATGTTTAAAAAGTTCAATTTTTTTTTCATTTCTCTTGCCATGACTTCGCAATAGAACGTAACAACGGATGAATAATCATAATCGGTATATAGTTACACATTCATAGAAAAGAACTTTCGTTCGCTCACTCACTGTACATAGCATAGAAAAGTTTTTGCATAAAATCAGAAAATTTGAATAAATTAAGACTTTTTTCTTCGCTAAACTCGATGTATATCTAGAGATATAGATATGTAGACTCAAATAGAAATTTTTGTGTATGAATTTAGTAAAAAAAGAGCCTTGTAAATATTTTATTTGCTTAAAAAATGAAAGAATTTTCCTCCTTACATTGACAATCGCGCATTTTGTATTGGGATAAAAATTTTTGTCATTCTGTCTTTGCTAAAAATAAAAATTTTTTCATCATGTATTGCTGTTGTTATGCTAATCATTTCTTTCCTTTTTTGTCATCAGAGATCGCAGCAAGTTTGGCACCAACATGTGTGTGTGTATGTATATTTGAATCAACTGGTTGAGAATGAAAAAGTTTTCTTTTTCCTGCATCATGTGTATTTTTTTCTTCTATACAACACCGATATAATGATATGACATAAGATTTGAATTTTATGCAAATTTTTTTTATCATTTCTGAATTTGTGAGCCTCTGTGCGATACAACAAGAGAAAAAAAACTTTTCAATCTAACAGCATGTACGCATTTGCCTTCTAAAAAGTTTTTTTCTCTCTTGCTTTCTTATTTTTTTGGGTTTTATAACTAGATGGAAAGCAAACATCAATAAAACTTCATCTGAAAGCTCTGACAATTTTTATGGCTCAGTTGCCTTCTGCTGTCCCTTATTTCTTCTTTTATAAAATCGCTTCACTTACTGAATTGTTAAAGTGGATGGCTACTTTCAGTTATATTTTTCATACTTTTTTTAAACTTAATTTTAAAATCTAAAAACTCTTTTATTTGTAATGAGTTTGAGCTTAAAATTCAACTTTAGTAATAAATAAAGTGATCATCCCTTCAGTGCCTTTTCAGTCTTAAACCACTTTTCATATAAATATATTTTAAACAAAAGCAAGCAAGAAATATATTTTTGATTAGATGACATCAACAACAACAATAACAACAGTAGCAAGAATGGAGACTAAGAATGAGTGAGAAAATTGCGAAATAAATATCATTGGAAGCAGCAGCAGCAGTAGCAGCACACACACACTCATTGCCGTTGTGGAAGAGCTGTTGTCGTTAAAATGCCGAAAAATTTATTATTATTTTTTTCTTTCATCGTCCCTAGCCTATGTGTGCGTGTGTATATGTGTTATTGTTTATTTTAGAATTTTCTCTACTGGAAATCGTTGACTGTCATCTGTTGTGCTTGTGTTACTCGTTACTCTTCTTTAATGTTCCTGTATTGCGTCAATTGTGATGTGTGTAGACATTGAGAGCTGCTTCATGCTGCTAAATTAAAGTAGCAACCACCAAGTTTTCGATTAGAGCGATGTTATGGCTCTTGTAGCTGCTGCTGCTGTCTAAGAATGAAAAAAAAATTATAAGCATAATAAATGAGAAGCTGTTAGAGCTATTAAAGCTTGCTGTGTACGATAGAAGTCTATATATTAGTCAAATGATATGAATTTTCGTGAAAAGCGTTCATTATAATGACACAGCATGTGGTTAGCTTATTGAAACACTGAAAAGTGGATTAATATGTTGGCCTTCAAGTGCGCGCTCCAATTTAGAAAATAAATTGAATTAATTATTGCTTGATACAAGTAATTTATTGTTTCATTCTCTAACTGACATTGTTTGTAGATAGGAAGAAAAGAATTCACCTCTTTTCTTTCTCTTCGAATAGCTTTAATTGAATGTCTGCCTGTGATGGGCCTCACTATGAAATTTTTTCTTTTTTTCTTATCGTCGTTGTCGTGTATCATGACAAATAATGAATGTAATTGACAACCAAGACAACTTTGAGGCTGTTATTGTGCGATAGTTGCGGCAGAAGATTTAAAGAAGCATCATTTTTATAATGATGGCATTTTCGTGAAATTGTTGAATAAAGAAGCCAATTTGGAAGTTTCTGCTTTTGAAAAATTATTTCAAGAAAGAAGGAAGACGATTTTAAGAATTGTCAAGTATTTCTTTTTAAGATTCAAGGATTGCAATTTTAAGTATTTTGCTGGAAAATCTCGAGCTATTTCTTTGAGAAATTGAATTGCTTATTTATTTTTAATTAAAAATTTTAGAAAATAATTTTTCATTAGAAATCATGGAGTGGTCACATAATTCTTTCATCTAAATTTTATTTAAAATTTAAATTGTTTTAAATTATTTTTTGTGAGAAAAATATGCTATAAATACAATGTCCAGGGTTGGAAAAACAGAAATCTGTTTACAGAATCTGTCACAGATTATGACAGAATCTGTTCTGCCACAGGAAAATCTGTTAACAGTTACAATCTGTTGACAGACGAAAACTCTTAACAGATTTTGACAGATTTTTAATCCATTCAATGTTATTTGAACAAGATGGTCATAAAACAATATAAAATAAAATTTCCATGGCAGTAAACAAAACTTGTTAGTTATAATAACTGATACTTTGCTTTGCTAAGAAGATCAAGTTGATTTGACATTAAAATTGACTTGACTTCAACTTGACTTTTGTTGGAAAATCAAAAACTTTTTTAAACCCATTTTTAATCTTTATTTCCAGTTTACAAATTTCAAATTTTTAAAAGAAATTGTTAACTTTCTTTAAAATTACAGTTTTAGTTAATTTGAGTAGAGTTAAATTATTTAAGTGTTCATTCCATGGCAAGAAATTTAAGCTAATTAAATTCAATATCAATCCAAATTTAAATTTCCAAAAAAACATGTAAACATCAAATAAGAAAACTCTAATTAATCTTATTTTCTCAAAGCACACAAATAACAAGTCTAAAATTTTAATTGAAAATTCTTGTGAACTAAATTGAAATGCCTTAAAGAAATCAACATCGTCATTATCGTCGCATTTAAACACATGCATAATCACAAACTCATCAATTTTAGATTATTACGTTGTGAATACATCAGTCTTTCATTACAAACAATAAAATGTCATGTGTGTGTGAGTTTGCAACGAGAGATTTTATGCCTTCAAAAAATGAATCAAGCGAGCAACAAAAATAAAAATATACGTATAGCGGGAGAGACAGAGACAGAAAAGCACAAATTTATTGACTATTAAACAAACATTACAAGCATGTCGCATTTTCATGCTCTACTTCATTCTGTCCTTTCATCATAAGGGCAAAAAAGCGCACAATAATATTAAGAAAAAGCTAAGAAGGAAAAAAAAAATTCTCCTTTTGTGCGGCCCATTATTCTTTTTTATTCCTTCACAAAAAATATTTATTGTTATGTACATTCAGGATTTACAACCTAATTATGATTCGTTATCATTTATTTTTCATGTCTACTTGTACTTTTTTTACAATGTCACAGTAAGAAGTTTTTTTTTTCAAGCGAGGCACAGAGAAAAAAAAAGTTTAATGATCTTGAATTGGTTGTAATATAGAGCGCGCCTTTGATTTTACATTTTCTGCTTTCTTTGTTGATTTTCTTGTTCTTCATTTCACTTTCACTTTTGTTTATTTTCGGTTCTTTAGCCTAAAACTTTTGTAATGAAATTGGGGTATTTTTTTCCTCTCTTTTTCTCTGTTTTAGATATGGCAGTTTGACTCAATGATTGACTGGAAAATGGAATTTATTTTGACGACAATGATAATGAACTTGAAATGTTTTCTTCTCTCTTCCTTTTTTCTTTCTAATTTAGTCAACTTGTTTCTCTTTTGTGAATAAAAAATAAAATTTAAAAGTTGACTCGTGGGAAAAATGAAGTCTGATAAGGATAATAATTAAAGTTTTTTTTTCATGTGTTTTTTGTAACAGATGTTAAAAAGTTTTTTTGTTTAATTCTTTTTGTTTTTAAATTTTTGTCCTTATTTAGAACTTTAATATGAATATAAACTAAATTAAATAATAATTAAATTGAGAAATTTACACGGAGAAAAAAAGCTTTTTAACTGGCATAAAGTTTGTGCCAATAAAGCATAGTTATGAGACCTAAAAAGCAAACTCTATTAGACTCATAAAACTTTTTATAAGTGTAAAAAAGTTTTGTAAGCATCATAAAAATTTTTATGAGACTAATAAAGTTTGCTTTTTAGGACTCATAACTATGCTTTATGCCAGTTAAAAAAACTTTTTTCTCAACCTACAAAGAAAATTTTCGCTTTAGAATGCCAAATCAAGTTCAATTTAAAATATTTTATTTTTTAAAATTTATCATTTTAAATTTTGCTTAATTCAAGAAGTATGTGTAAACAATTTTTGATAAAAAATTTGGTTTTTGAATTGAAGTTATGATTATTTCATGGAAAATATTTTTATTTTGATAGAGTTCGTACCTTTTTTAAGGCTTAATCTATTACTTTGTTTACTATTCATTCAATAAACAAGCACAAAAAAATGCGTCATTTTCAATATCCTAGCCCATTCATTTCTTATCGCTAAATATTCATTTTATTTTAAGTACATAGAGATTGTAGAGCAAAGAAAAAGGCTTATAAATCGCATGCGAAAAGCAAAAACAAAATGAAGAAGAAGATGATATTATTTCAAAATCGATTTGGATTTCTTTCCATCTTTTTCAATCTTTATAGGTTGAGACAACTTGAATGAGCAGAGCATTTCAAAAAAAAGAAGAAAGAGGGAAATAATGTTGTATTTTTATATCATAAGGCTATAAATGTATTGCTATATAACAGTAGCAGCAGCAGCGAAGCTTTGAATTGGGGAGCGGAAAAAAGTGATCAAGACAAAGGCAATATAAGTTAACTTATAAATGATTTATTTTTATAGTCCCATCCCTTTCTTCTTTCTTTTTTTCTCCCTTTTGCCTACTTATTGCGGAAATTTTATTTAAAATAAAAGGCAAAACGACAGTGGTGCTTTGCTTACTACGCACTGATGAAAGTCACGATAAAAAGAAATATTTTCTTCTTGCTTGCTAGTCACACCTGCGTGCAGTGCAACAAAATGGAATGATTGAGTCAATGAGCTAAAAAAAGAAAAAATAATTTTCGGGTTGTGTGAATCTGCCCAAATAAACTCTTCTATGATATCCGCCATATCCCATAAATTTCGACATTTTTTGTTTTTTTCAATCCTCTCTTTTCCACTTAACTATTTTTTCTTCTCTCCTCACACTCATATTCATTTAGCATTAAATAGATATTGTGTGTTAGGTAGACAAAAACTGCTTTCAACCCACGACTTCCGTCTTTGCTTTTTTATAGACCTTTTTTTCTGCTTGCTTCTGTATTATTTGGGTGAATGATAGTCAGTGGTAAATCGATCAGAAGGACATTCTATTTAATGGTCTTTTCTGGTCGGCTTTGCAGTAAACGAAGCTTCTTTTTTCATTTTACTCATTCCCATCAACCAGCGAAAAAAAGGAAGAAAGATGCCATCGTGAATGACTTTTTCTATATCAATCCAATTTGTGCTCTTATCTAACACTCTCTCTCTCGCTCTCCTTTTCTTTATGAAACTCTAAAGAATGCTACCGAGAAAGAATGAAATGAATGAGCTTAAAGTTAAAGAGCTTTAAAATTGGAAAATGAAAAAAGAAGAAAAAATTTTTTATAACTTAAATGATTTATTCATTTTATAAAATATTTTAAAAGAAGAATATATATTTATGTTAATTTTAATCGATATTATAATAAACTCAATTTAAAATTTTCCGTTAATTATAAATTCAAAAATTTTTAGCTTTAAATTGATCTTAAGATCAAAATTTAAGTTCAATGATTAAGTGTTAAGATCAAATTCAAATTTTGATCTTCTTAATGGCATTGACAATAAACGTTCAATCATAAGATTGTTTTTGAATTTTTATTCTATACAGAAAGAAAACTTTAAAATGAATGAAAGAAATTTAGCTTTAAAGATATAAAAATTGAAATTTTGTTAATTAGTAATAAAATTAAGTTTAATAAAAATGTTTTTATATTTTGATTCGTTTAATAAATTTTCCATAAATTAAAACAATAAAGCTGTTTCACATTTAACCTTTCTTTTTGGTATCATTATGTTAATAAAAAACCAAAAAAAAAAGATAGCGAAAAAATGATCATCATCAGATTACGGACGACATCATTGAACGGAAAATGAATAAAAATATCAGCGATGAAAAAGATTATTCGATTATGTCTCTCTCATTTTCATCCTGACATCATTAGTGAAAAATTTCTCTCATTTAACCTCATCATTCGTTATGGTCATATTGAATTAAATTTAAGTTTGATGGGCTGACATGAAAGTGTAAAAATGAAGAGAAGGAGAAGAGGAAAATAATGAGAAATTTAATATACACACACGCACATGCGACAATACTTTCTACAACAACCACAGACAGCAATTAAGCCTTATTTCATTTTTAATGTCAGTTATTGCTTTAAGGGATGAAATTGAATTTCATAATGTTGGCACTTTTCATTCTCTCAATATTACCGCTACACACACACACACGCAAAAAAGAGAGATAAAAATTGTATAAGAGAATAATAAAATTATATATAAACAATTTAAACTTAATTAACATTTTTGTGGCAAGTGGCAGATATGGCAGAAAACATTTTTAGTACTTTATCTCTCTTCTGGCGAAAAAAAAAACAAATGTTTGAATGTGCGAGTATGTATGTGAAAATTCACCTTGTTTCTAGCTAATGATATGTGAAATAGTTTATATATATACATTATTTCAGGTTTGTGCTGGAACAAATTGAGCAATTAATAACAATTTTAGGTTTGGAAACTTAAAAATTTTTTATTTCTTAATATTGAAGTTGGCTAAGGTTTACTTAGCTTTAGAAATTATATTTTTGAGCAATCAGGAACACATAAAGCTTTCTGTTTTTATGCCTTTGGCATGCTTCAGTAAATAAAAATAAAATTCAACGTATTTTTGAAATTTTCTATGTTTCAATTCCACTAATTTAAAACAATTCAGAAATTTTACTTGTTAAAAATATTTCAAAGCGTCTCAACCTATGACACGAAAATTTTTTACTCCTTTTCAAATGGCTTATTTGAATTTTTCGAGTGAGAATATTAAAAGCAACATTAAGGGTCAAAGCTCTTTTCTCATTACAGAAAGTTAGAAATAAGCATTAAGTTAAAATGAAAGAAAATTAATGTTGACCAAAATAATTTTGTGGAATTTGAAATGACTTTTAGTGAAAAAAGCTTTGGAACTAATTTTGTTAAATAGGAATGAAAAGTAATAATATTTTATTTTTCTACTATTTTTAATATGGTTCGAGCTTGAACACAAGCCTGCACATATACTTGTACAAGTGGATTTACTTTAATAAAATGTTTCTAATTCATTTAGATTTTAATTATTTCGGTCATTACTTTAGTAAATTTTAGAATCATTGACTTTCATATAAATTTATCAAGTAATTCACCGAAATAAATAAAATCTGAATAAATTAAAGACATTTTAAGTAAATCAACTTGAATGGAACTTGTAAAAGTATACGCGTCGTCCTATGTTCATGATATTTAGCAAAGTTATCAAGTGTTAGTAAAAAGGTTTTGGTTCTGTTCATCTTCAAATATCTATTTTAGTTCAAAGAAATTATGTAACAAAAAATTTGAAGCATAACACTGCCTTAGACTCTCTCACTTCATTTGCGTTTCGAAATATCCAAGCAACCTTTATATAGCGTGAAATAAAGTTATAAATTTGTTATAGTTAAAACAAAACAAGTTCAAGTTTAATTCAATAATTGATAAGTTTTTTCTTTAGTTGATTATTATAACTAAACTTGTCAGACAGTAATTCATGCATGTCTAAGACAATATTAAAGATTAAACTTGATAAATGAAGTTGAAGAAACTGAAGAAGTCTTAAAAAGTTTTTAAATGTTTTGTGATAATTAAAAGAACAGAGTTGAAAAGAATGTTAAAATTAATAAGAATAAAAAAATTCTTTTCTGGTTCTAAATTTATTTAATTCAAATGTAGACTAATTTTTTTTTTTCGAAAAATTGAGACCGAAACTTGGAGAAATTTCACGAAGCCATCTAGACCAAACTTTAAATTTCTCATTCTATTTTGAAAAATTTCTTAGAAAAAAGATACAACTCTGGCAAGAGACAATTACAAATTTAATTATATAACTAGGCTAATTTACTATGACAACAATGGCAATTATTTCAACAACAGATAGTTACGAGATAATTTATTTATTTTTTTTTTTGTAACTAAGCAATTAAAATGATGAAAGATAAAGTTTTACAAGCTTTAAAAATTCAAATTCATCAAAGTGAATTTTCAATAAAAGACAAAAATATTACCAAATAATTAAACATTTGTGCAATCTTTCTTTTCTTTATCTAAAAGCTTTAATCATCATTGTTTAAGTGAAAACAAAAAAGGATCAAAATTATAGACATGCATGCAAGATAGATGATATTTTTTTATACTCCAAGAAATGGAGCTTAATGGAGGCGAGAAAACCAACACTCTCAAGAATCTAGTAATCCATCTAACCTCTGTCAACACAATATCCATTAAATAATGTTTAATCAGTCAAATCTTTACATTAAACACGAATTTTTACAGCAAATCAATCAAAAAATAACTGTTAGGAAAATTTGATTTGATTTTCAACTTTAAGGCAACTTTTTTTAACTTCCTTTTTCTGAATTTCAATCAAGGACGAAAGGACGTCAATAATCCTCGCTCTTGGCAACGCTCAAAACTTTTTCTCTCTCAATCTTCCCGGAAAATTCAATCATCAACTTGAACATGTAACAAAGTGAAAGTAATTTGTCGATAAGAATTAAATTTAACTTTTTCTTTACAAAAAGAAGAGAGTAAGGGAGAAAAATAAAATTGAAGAATGAAGGAAGGAAGTGAGTATTGGGAAAGTTTTTGATGCATATAAAGATTGTTAAAAAATTTTCTTTTATTATTTAAAGGTTAAAGTAACAAATTGTTCTTTATCTTGAATTAGTCACTAAATGTCACCAGCTTAATAAAATTCAAATACAAGTTTTACTTATTATACTTGTGTATTTGATTGGCTAGTTTAAAGGCTGATCTTTTATAGCATATGCCAAAAAAATTTATAAAATTTTTTCTAGAGGGACCTGAAATAATGCCATTAGGAATTTTCTCCTCACATAAATTATAGATGGCTATAATTCCTTTCTAAAAAGTTAATAGAGACATTTCCAGCAAATTTTTATAAATAAATTTCTGTAGAAAGTATTTCTGTTCTCTTTTTCAAGATCAAATCAAAGTTCAACTTTATTGTTAAGATCAAAAGTAAGTTCAAAATTTGAATTTGAATTTTAAAAAGCTTTTTATTAAAACCAGAGTCCGAAACCGTTTTTCGACTAACTAAAATTCAACTAATTTATTAGTCGATTAAAAATAAAATTTTAATCGACTAAATTTTAGTTGAAATTTAACCGAAGATTTTAATCAGTTAAATTTTAGTTGATTTTTAGTCGATCAAATTAACCGAATAAGTTCACTAAATTCGAGTTTAGTCGGTTAAAGTCGACTAACTAAATTTTAGTCGATAAAAATTTTCATCTAAAATTTAGTCGTTTAGTGTTTTATTTTTAATCGACTAAAAATTAGTTGAATTTTAGTTAATCCAAGGGGAAATAACTTGTTACATTTTGCATCATTTTGCAACATTATGCACCATTTTGCACCAAAATGCAACATTTTGCGTCATTTTGCACCATTTTGCGCTATTTTGCATCATTATGCAACATTTTACAACATTTTGCACAATTCTACAACACTGTGAAATTCTACAATTGAAAAATGTAATTTTTAAGGTAAAAGGTATTTTGGTGGAAGATTTTCTGGTGGAAAGCTTTTTAGTGGAAGATTTTTTGCTGGAAAATGGTTAATGGATTTTTTGGTGGAAATTTTTTGCTGGAA
>JACWBX010004538.1:0-14843 GCA_014622435.1 Polypedilum pembai
TTTCAAAAGTGAAATTAACTTTACAAAGTTAAATTTCAAAAATTTAAATTAACTTTCAAAAAGTGAATTTTATACCAAATTGACTTTAAAATAGTTAATTTTTGCAAACTTTGAATTCACTTTTTTTAAAGTGAAATTTTTTTTCTCAGTGTATATTTCATTTATTTGTTTGGTCACTTGTCATTATCATATTACAACTCTATCTTCAGCTTCTTTCAAAAGTTCAACTAATCGTTATTGCAACAACCAGCAGTTGAACATTAATAATCACTAATGTCGGCAGATTCGCTGATTTCCGGACAAGCAAAGCATAGCAATTTGCCAATTTAAACCTCTTTAACTGCTCTTATAGTGAGTTATCGTTGAAACAGGATTTAATAGAATCCAATCAGAGTTGTAAAAGTAAAATCTACTTTGTAGCCAATTGGCTACTGTAGCCAAAAGCTACATTTTAAGAAGTAGTCAATGAATATAGTATCCATTTGGCTACTGGCTACAGACCAGTACTTTAACAACTCTGAATCCAACAGTTCCTGAGTTTCAAATTCTCAATCGTTAACTTTGAACACTGAAACATTCTGTAGTAAGAACTGAATACCAAAACACTTAATCAATAGTGCTCAGCACCAAAACACTTAATTAATAGTGCTGAGCACCAAAACACTTTGAATCGTAAGTGCTGAGCACAAAAAATTATTAGTTACAAAAATTTTACATAAATTCATTCTTAAAATACATTATGAGCTGCCTTTAGTAGTGATGAATATAAACGGACAACAAATATCAATAATAAGGTGCCAATTTTCTCATACTTTTAAAAACATAATTAATTTTATTCTCTAATGTGCCGAAAAAAGTAAAAGAAATTATCTAAAAACAAAAAAAGCATAAACTATAAGCTTAAAATAATTAAAAAAAGTTTTTTTTTATTGAATATTCAAATAATGAAATATCACGGTAGCCGCAAAAGAATATAAAAGTGATTTTTATAATTTTTCCATATAAAGCGAATATTTTTACACATTTTACATATTATTTTTTTTTACAACATTAAGTCAATAGATAGAAAGATATAAAAAAGGCAGAAAAAAGAGAAGAATAATAAAATATTTTATTTTTTTCACTATCATCATTTAATTATCTGTTATGAAGCCTGGGATGATCAACAGAGAGTTTTTCAGTTAAATTTTTAAAAATTTAAACAAATTTTTTTTTGCTATTCCCCTAAAAATTTAAAAAGCAGGAGAATGATCACTGGGACGAAGCGCGAAAATTATAAAATACGCGAAATGCGTGAAAGTGAGCGAAGAATGTGCGAAAAGTGAGCGAATTTCTTCGCCCCAGTGATCATCCTCCTGAAAAAAAGTTTTTGTTATTTCCCCTAAAAAATTTCAAAACTTTTTGAATTTCTAGTGACCGTTATTTTAAAGCATTTTATAACATTAAATTTTGACATAAATTCAATTAAATTCTAGTTAATTTGTGTTAAAAACATATTGAAAACTTTGATTTAGTTTGTATTTAACCTAATAAACCCAAATAATTAATGAAAATAGAAATTTTAAACTTTTTACTTTTTAAAAAATTTCGTATGTTTTTAACGGTGATTTTAAATTTAAAATAACGGTCTGTTGGATCACTCAGGCCATGAATATTAAAACAAAAGATACAGAAAGTACACGGCCACAAATCTAAGAGTATTTAAGCGCATTTTTGTCACCACAGATCAGTTTCATCATTTCTAATAATTTCATCTTTTTAACAGAAAATAACGGTTAAACCAAATTCAAAATGAAAAATTGATGCGAAAAAAATCTTAGTAGTCGAAAAATTTTTTGTTTACATTTTTCAATATGAAAATTTTAAATCATAATTTTTCGAGTGTGTTACAGTTTCCTTACTATAATTGCTTTTAATAGCTCGATATCATGAATTAAAAACAAAAAATCGGAAGCTTCAAGTTATTATAATTTTCGAGTCTTCGAAACTGCCAGTAAAAGTGAATTTATAAGCTGAATTTTCTATACAAAAATGCGCTAAAAAGATTTTAAATTTAGCTAAATCCCTTTCCTTCTTAATTCATCTCTACATAGCTTCTTCCATTGTTGTATTGATTGTCGCTGTTGATCGTCTAAAATTGAAATTTTTCGATGGAAAATAGAAACGATGCTCAGCCATATATGTCTTGATGGATTTTATAATTGTTATAAGCGTAAAACACAACATGATTAAGCACATAACGCATAAGATGACTTTAATAAAATTCACTTCAGATTGCACAATCATGTCGCGATTTTCTGTTTGCATTTGTTGTTCAGGCCTCAATGTTTCTTGTCTGTTTGCCATCTGTTGCTTAAAATCTTGAAAATTTTCATTTAATGACATTATTTTTAGCTCTAAATCAAATAATTTGTTCCAAATGTCGCCTTGTATTTGAGGATTTTGTGGCTTTTGTGCTAAATATTGTTGCTCATTGTCATCAATATGTTCAATTGGTTCACTCCATTCAACATGATTTTGTCGATTATTCGCAACACAACGAATGCCATCAACATTTGTCTCATTAAAAATTCGCGTTTTCCCAATTATCCTAATAATCACATTATTTTGCTTCAATTGTTTAATCATTCCAGCTAAATATGTGCAATTCCAGTCATTATCACTAATTCCAATCAAAGATAGCTTTGGAAAATATTGTTTAATTTGTTCGTAAGGAATTTTTGTCAAATTATTTCCATCAATATTCAGCAATGATAATTGAGTGAGAGCAGTGAAAATATTGAAATCAATTTGCCCCAGTTGATTGTATGACAAATCAAGTTGTGATAAATTTCCATTATGTGCAAATGTTCCAAATGTCAATGACTCAGTTGATATGTTTGTAAATTCTAAATTTAATCTCACAAGTTCTGACATTCGTGCAAAGCTTGAAACTTTTAATTTTGTAATTGGATTGTAAGAGACGTCAAGAACTTCAATTTTTGTGAGTGATAATGAAAAATTTTTAAAATCTTCAATTTGATTTTGTCTTAATTTGATCTCAAGCAGCTCACTGTTGCCATTAAAATCAATTTTATTTATTTCATTTATTGGCGCATACAGAAGCTTTAAATTTTTATTCAATCGCAATTCTTTTAAATTATTTTGAGCCACCCATAAACGTTCAATGCTTGTGTCTGCAATATTAATGTGAGTCAAACGATTATTGCCAAGATTTAAAAGTTTCAATTTTTTTAATCTTCCAAACACATCATCATCAGCTATCATTGCTATCTCATTTGAGTCAATGCGGATTTCCGTTAAATTCAATGCACTTGCAAATAATTTTTCTTCAACAATTTGCAATTTATTCGAATCAAGTCGAATGCTGATGAGATTTTTTAAATCACGGAAAATATTTTCATCTAATTTGACAATTTTATTATCGCTTAATGTTAAATATTGTAAATTTTCAATGCCAATGAAAGAATTTTTCTCAATTTCTGATATTTGATTTGAACATAAATCAATGATTTCGAGCAATGGAGCACTGGCAAAGACACTATTCGGTAATTTCTTTATTTTATTTGATCTCAATCTTAGTTCTAATAAATTTGCTGCATAATTGAAATTATATTTTGAAATTTCTTCTATTCCGACATTATTTGCTTGAAATTTTTTAAGAAATTGAAAAGTTGAAAAAACTTCACGAGGAACATCATAAATTTGTGAACCACCAGAAATTTCAAGATCTTGAATAATTTTATTATATTCGAAACTATTTGAAGTTCTAATGATGAATGATGAACTGCTATCAGCCGTAACATTGCTAATTGTACACTTACTGCCATAATAACGTTCATAATAGCTCAATGCTTTGATCTCATCACATTTTAATTCCATCGTTTCACCAGAAATTGATTTTAATAAACAACAAGCAAAAATTAACAAAACTTTTAACATTTTGCTTTGAACTGCATTAATAAACTAACGAGAAGAGAAAAGTTGTAACAAAACATTTGTCGCACATTTGATTGTGTAAGTATTTGTAACAATAGTTCTTATCATTTATGACTTAATTTTCTCGCTTCTTCTGATTCGAAATGTTTTTTTTTTTTTTTTGCAATATACAGGGACAGAGAAGTATTGGCGAATTTTTTTTTATCGTAAAATGATATTCATTATTTACATCCCTGGAAGAGAACTTTTCAATATTCATGCATACAAGAAATAATAGAATATTTAAAAGAGTTCAAAAATTTGAGCAAAATTTAACGTATTTTTTAAATTTAAATTTTTCGAAAACCGTTATAAAATATTTGTTTTTTTATATTTTCACGAGAGGATAGACATTGGGGCAAAAGGGCAAAATTTTTGCCCCATTTTCATACAAAAAAGGGCAAAAATAATCGTCAGTCGTGGACACACAAAGAAAGAGCGAAAAAGATCAACAAGTTGCTCATTGTTGCTCCAATTTACTCTTTTTTGATTTTTTTGTGTTTGCACACTAGGACTTTGAGAATTTATTCTGGATAAGCTATTGCCAAAGTTCAAAAAAGAGCAACGTTTATCTACGCTTAGGAAAATCGCGATATCAAAAATATCAAAAAGTTCACCGATCTTGCCCAATTTTTATTTAAATTTTTGAAAACCGTTACAAAATATTTGTTTTGTTTGACAAGATATTGAATATAATTCTTAATATTTTCATTTATTATCCAATTGTAGTAATATTTTAACACATGAACTGTATCATGAAGCGTGATTTGTCATTCAAATTCAGTAATTTTCTTCAAGTTTTTGTTTAAAACAAGATCTGAGAATTCTTTATGTTTACTATGATTATTTTTGTTAAAGTTTCGACTTTTAAGGTCGAATCTTTACAAACAAAAGCTGATTCTTATTTTTTACGACTTAACAAGTATTAATATACTAAAAATTCAGGCTAAATAAGCTGATTTAAGAAAATTTGACATCAACAAAAATCAAAAACCAGTGTTGTTGCACAGGCGGCCTATGGAAATCCGCTATGGAAATTTTAGATAAATCGTTTTAAAGTCTGTGTAACAACATTGTCAAAAACTTTGAAATTTTGTTTCAAAACAAAGTTTTTACTCCCCTAAGAATTTCTTCCAATAGAAAACATCCCCCTAAATTTGAATTTTAACCGTTAAATTTTGGATTAAAACATTCTATAATTTCTTGCATGCACGCTAGTAATGCATAATAAATGTATACAAGTACAAAAACGAGAGAATGAGAACAGGCAAAAAAAGTTTTAAAACATGAGAATTGTAAAAATTAATTTCATCATTAAAATAAGTATTGTTGCGACTGTTGATATTAATTGTCACATATTGAAATTGTTCTGTTAATTTAATGTTTTGTGTTTTGTAATTTTTTGAATTCTTACACATAGACACTTGTGATTTGTCTTTTAGAATGTGAATAAAGAAAACACGTGTGTCTATGATTGAGAATTTTTTTAAAAATTTCGAGTAAATTCTTAATGTTTGATGATGAATTCCTGCTACTCTACTGTGAAGCGCAGGGCATTTGTGACTGCTCTAATTCGAAGCGTATTCTATCACGCAACAAGTCATTCCGACGATACGATTAGTGAAGACAAGAGATGAGCCTGACGTTCCCGTATTATTGGTCAGTGGATCTTACCTTTTATACTGCGATCCGACACCAAGAAGTCCTGAATGTAAAAAACACCTTAAAAATTCAAAATTCTTAAGGCTTCCACCTTGGGATTAAAACACAGGACCATAAGCTTGCTAGGCCAGCGTCTTACCACTGCCCCAGCAAGGCAGCTCAGAGTTTTGAAAATTCTCATTAAACCAAGCATTAGCTAAGTTTGATTTGTTCTGAATTTAAGAAGATTCAAGTTTTTGAATATTTTGTGCTTAACTTTCACTCGAAATTTAAACCGTTAAAATTTTAAATTCAAATTTTGATTTTCGAAAAAATTTGAATTTTCGAAATTTTCGAAATTTGAAATAAAAAGTCTATATTAGTCTTATAAACTCTTCTTTGTCGAGAAACATTGATAATTGCTTAAATATCAGAGCCTGAAGTCGACTAAATTTAGCTCTGCTAAATATTGTTATTTAAGTTTTTTGTTAACAAACTTTTTGAATTTTGAATGATTTCGAATAATTGTAGTTGAAGAATGCCAGGCTTTAATGAAAAAGCCCGTAACGGTCAAGTAAAACTAATAAAGTGCTGAAGATATAATTCTCGTTTATATCAAATTGTAAACAAAAAGTTATCATACGATTAGCAATATTTTAATCTTGATTTTAGCTCTAAAGTGTCATTTTACAAATATTAATTATTCAACACGTAGTTTTTACAACATAGTCAAGTTTTTTACAACATAGTTCACAAAATCACGATTTTCAAGTAATTAGTAATTAGCGCTATTTGCAAGAGAATTTACACATACTTGAACCAGTGTTGTTACACAGGCGGCCTGTGATTGCCTGTGATAATAGTTACAAAAATTTCCGCTATAGAAATTGTAGATGGCGCCTAAATCATTTTGAAGCCCCACCTAGCGGAATTTTTTGTAACTATTATCACAGGCAATCACAGACCGCCTGTGTAACAACACTGACTTGAACCATACAAACGTGATCTAAAATATACATAAAAAATGCTTATTTTTTTCTCATCGAACACAAAACCATAATTTTATCATCATCTTAGCAACCTCAACTTACACTCTTTGAAATAGGTGAAATAGAAACTGTGAAATTTTTCCACATGAATTCTCAGTAGCCGATATCGTGCCTGTAAAACAAAAAAAAAATCCCACAATAAAGCCAATGTCATTGTGACTATAAACTTTTTCCTTCCTTCTTTTTTTTTTTATCATCATCGACAACATGTACACTCGAGTGAGTGCATTGTGCATAAAGTAAGATAAGAAAGACCTTTTTCTCGCTTAAAAGAGTACAACATGACGACAGAGTGCGTATATTGGAAGGCACGATTAAGAGTGCACATAATTTATGAGTTTCTGATCGATATCGTTGATGATGAGAAGCAAGTATGGGAACAAAATCATCACAGTCACTGCTATCCAATTATTTTATGCATTTAGCGAGAAACAAGAGGCAGATTACACGCATTAAATGAAAATGTATCTTAATCTTGATCAATGCATTAACAATCAAGGACTGACGTTGCTTGAACAAATTATTTTTATGTTGTTAATGATGTGTAACAAGAGATGTGAGAAATAAGTGAACGTTCAAGATTTTATTTATTAATATGTAGTTGAATATTGTCTGAAGCTACCAGTTACTGATGTTAATTACTAAATAAAATTTATTTTTGAATGTTTTAATGCTGAACACAAAGATTTAAATTATTTAGTGCTCAGCACTAAGTGTTTTGATGCTCAGCACTTAATGTTTTAGAATTTTGTGATTAGAAATAAATATTTGAGTGTTTCAACGCTAAACATTAAATTTTGAAATGTTTAGCAGTAAACACTTATTTATTAGAGCTCGAAGTCGACTGAAAATTTGTACATAAGTCAACTAAATTTAATCGACTTAGCATATAATTTTTTAGTCGACTTCTGGCTCTGGTTTATTAGTTAAATATTTCAATACTCTGTTCAGTTCTTGAGTTTTTCAACGCTCATCATTTATTTTTTTTCTGTGTATTATATTGCTCAAATGTTAATGACTTTACGAAGGGGTTAAAACTCTTAATAAACAAAACAGAGTAGTCATTGAAAAATTATTCAAATAATCTATAAAAACACGATAAAAATTCAAAATCAGTCATTTTTAGTGAAATTTACAAATAAAAAATTGTAAAAATTTATTTTGCTCTAAAAGTTGTGCGACTAGCTAATTGAAACTTGAAAGATTAAAGATTCTAAAATAAAAGCAAAAAAAAATCAAATCGGTTCGACTGTCGATGCTGACATCGAGAAACAAAAAAATTTCCAACAAACTTGATTGTCGATGTCGGCACTGACGGCCAAATCCTATTTATTTTCCAACTTACAAGAAACTTTTCTCATGTACGAACTTCACATCTAACAAAATATAAGGAAAGAAATGAGCAATTGCTCAGAAGAAAAATAGTTCAAAATATTTAAATTTATAAAATTCCGTTATAAAATGACGATTAGCGACAAATTTTGGCAAAAAAGGTCCGATTGAGTTAGTTTAATAATGAATTTAAAAAGCTTTATCATCACCACTATAAATTGCTATTATAAATCGATATAAGCCTAAAGAATTTTGAAATTAAAATAAAATTTCATTCAACAATTTTCTTTAGTACCATCTGGCCATCTATTAAAATACAAAAAGAAATTAAAAATTCTTTCAAAAATCTTTAAAAATTATTTCTTACCATAATCCATTAGCAAGAACAGGATTGCTATTACTTCTTTTCCATAAGAACCTTTTTCACCAGCAACAAAAGGACATTGATGACATAAACTTGGATAATGTTTTTTACATTCATCAAAAAATGTATAACTTGTGAAAAGAGGATTTTTCATTACTGCACAAACATCAAGTTTCTTAAAACCCAACAAAGGATTATAATTTTTTGCAAGAAAAGCTTTAAATGCGACTTCAAGATCAACCTAAAAATATTTCAATTAATATTCATATTCTTGGTAGTAGCATCAGATTTGTAAAAGTAAAAACTACTTTTTAGGTTTTGGCTATTGGATCAGTAGTTTAACAATTCAATTTGGTACTAACAAATAAGAAATTTTGTCCGTTAAAATTTGAAATTTTAATTATGGTTTGCATTCCCCTTTGTTATTCGAACTTTTTCGAGCTTTCAAAATTGAATTTTCGAAAATCATTTTGGTGAAAAATTCAATTTATCAAAGCTTTGAAATGATATAATGTAAAAAAAAAGTTCGGTCATTGATGCCGATATCGTTAAACAAAAAACTTCCACTATGAAAATTGTAGATGTCGCTTAAATCGTTTTTCAAGCGCCTTCTACGATTTTCATAGCGGAATTTTTTGGAAGTTTTTTTGTTTGGCGATTTCGACGCTGGTGTCCGAACGCTAAAAAAAGTTATCTGTTTTCTAAGCATAATAATAAGACTAAGTGAGATTAATATTTAATTAAAGAATAAAAATTAGTATTTTTTTCAATATAACTTTTAACGGATTTTTCAAAATTCAAACAATTTCGAAAACCGTTAGAATTTTCGAAATTTTTCAAAACTTTTTCGAAATTCTTTAACAGTTGAATAATATTACCAAGTTTGTCAAAAAATTAATCCATCCTTTGGGAGCTTTAACTGTTTTTATTTGATGTCCTTCAAACAAAAAAAAATTATTCATATTTTTTTACTGGAATTGTTCTACATTTATCAATCACATAATGAACATTATCACTAAAACATTCTGATTTATAATGATAATGACAATTCTGAAATATTAAATTATTCAATTTTCTAATTCTCACATATTCACCAAAAGATAATTTTAAAAAGATAAAAAACAAAAGTAAAAATTTTTGTGACATATTCACAAACAATAAACAAATTTTTGGAAATTTTTTTTGAATTTAGAATTGCGTTTTAAAAAATAATTTTTTGTCTGATGTCAAAATATCATAAATGAGCAATTTTTATAATAATGTGCCTTCATTATAAATTTTCATCAATTTTCAGTAGATTTCAAGGGGAAAATAACTTTGGCAAAAGATTTTTAAAATTACACTTTTTCTCGTCAATTTTGCCAATTTTGTTTTCTCTTTGGATCGGTATTTTTCTTAATTTTAATTGGCGCGCATTTTTTTTCATATAAAAATATTCAGAAAGTTGACAGTTATTTTGAAAAAATTTTAAATTTGAATTAGCGCGTTTTGTTTCAAAAATCTGCGAAAAAATAAAAATAAAAGTAGAATCTAATTTGTAGCTTTCGGCTACTTTCTACAGTAGATATTGGCTACAGACCAGTAGTTTAACAACTCTGGTTATTTTTAACAAAATTTGAATTTGAACTAACGCGTTTTGCTTCAAAATTTTTCTTTCTAAAAAAGCGTGTTTTTCTCAATAAAAGAAGTTTTAAGTTTTTGCAATAAAACGCGTTAAATTCAAATTTTGGCAAAAAATAACTGACATTTTTTCTGAATTTAATCTTTTAATTTGAATAGAAGAGCCGGCTCTTGTCCCCTGAAGAGCAAACTTATAAAACTAGAAATTTTTAAAAATTTCAATTTGATGGAAAATAAATTTTACTAGTTGAGTCATAATTTCTGATGTAAATAAGAAATTTTCTTTATTTTGATATTCAAACTTCAATTTTTTTTCATAATTATATGATAAATAAATTTATAGATTTGATAAGATTTAATAAAAATTTTTTGCGAAAATATGAAATTTGTAACGTATTTTTTTAAAAGTGGCTCTTCTATTCAAGCATAACTTCAAAAATTTAAAAAATTTGGAAAATACGCAACTCTTAAATAGAAGATCTAGCTCTTTTATTCGAGGGAAGACGGTAAATTTATTTTTTGTAGGGATTGACCGCAAACAAAAAACTTCCAAAAACTTCCGCTATGAAAATTGTAGATGGCGCTTAAAAACGATCTAAGCGCCATCTATAATTTTCATAACGGAAATTTTCGGAAGGTTTTTCGTTTGTCGAAGTCGGTGCCAACGGCCGAACTCGGTAATTTTTTGTGCAGTCATTATCAAAATTTTTAAAATTTACTTAAATGCTTTGATGTCACCATTTTTAATTTTCCAATAATATTTTACATATCCAATCATTTTATTTGGTTGAGAGGAAACAGTAAATGAGAACAAATAATCACCATCCGGCCACCTGTGTCATAAAAAAGCAAATTAATATGTATTAAAATCAGTGTTGTTACACAGGCAGCCAGTGATTGCCTGTGATAATATTTACAAAAATTCCTCTATGAAAATTGTAGATGGCGCTTAAATCGTTTTGAAGTGCCGTCTAGCGAAATTTTTTGTAAATATTATCACAAGCTGCCTGTGTAACAACACTGATTAAAATCCAGGTGTGGACACACAAAAAAAGGTCAAGAATCAACAATAAAGAACTTTCTTTGTTCCAATTGCTAATTTTTGTTGTGTCCACTTCTAAATTTTGATTTAAATTAAAATTTTCAAAGAACAAAAAAGTAAAATGAACAAAAAAAGTTCAAATTGAAGCAACTTAGAGCATCTTGTGTCTACAATTAAAGTAAAATTTTAGCTTAAAAACTTATATTTACCAATCGCCAACTCCTAATGTTGGATTTTTTGTTCCGTTTCTTCCAGAAGGACAATCATATGCAGGAACAGAAACATTTACATCAATCATATGATTTGTTAAATAAGGACATTCATGACAGATTTCAGGATATAATTTTTTACAATCTTTAAAAAACTTGAATGTGGTGAAAAGTGGATTTTTCATAACTGCACAAAAATCAAGTCCCTTGAAACTGACTAAAGGATTATAATTTTTTGAAAGTTGCTGCTTATATACGATTTCAATATCAACCTTAAAAATAAATAAAATTTTTTGATAGGGTTCCTCTGTCGGCGTCGATATCGACAAATTAAAATTTTCAAAAATTTCCGTTATGAAAATTATAGATGGCGCTTTAAAAATGATCTTAGTGCCATCTACAATTTCCATAGCGGAATTTTTTGGAAGATTTTTTGTCGGTGTCGGCGCCAACAACCGAACTCTAAAAATTGTTTATCACTGTTTACTCATTAAGTAACCGATCGTTAATGACCGATACTAATTTCTAAAGATAAAATTTTAAAGTTGGCGCTGACAAAAACTTTCAAAAAATTCCGCTATGAAAATTATAGATGGCGTTACGAATTGATCAAAGCGCCATCTACAATTTTAATAGCGGAATTTTTCGTAAATTTTTTTGCAAGGAGTAAGAACTTCGGTCTAAAATGGAAATTTTTACCTCTTGTTTTTTGTTCAACGCCGACAATCAAACTCTAATTTTAATAAAGAGAAAAAAGTTTCTTACTATTGGCTTCGGTAATGGCTTCAAAAGACGTTGTTGAAAAACAAAAATTGACTCATAACGACGAACTGGTTGTGTTCTACATTTTTCAATGATAACTGTCTTATTATCACTGTAACATTCAGATTTGTAATGATAATGACAATACTAAATGATAACAAATTGAAAATTCTTTAATTTCTCTTAATTTAAACAAAAAACTTACATAAGCTGCAAAAGTAAATTTAATAAATAAAAAATTCCATAAAAACTTTTTCATCTTGTTAGTTGTGACTTTGAAAAACTCACTAAATTTTAGAAAACTTTTTAAATAAAAAAAATTTTGAATTTTTATACAAAGCAATCATTTATTTTTAATTATACAAAATTTATATACAAAATTACTGTGATCTATAATAATTCCAAGGTTAACAACTCTATCAAAAAATCTAACAAAATAACCAGAGTTATTACATACACGGTCTATATTTGTCTATGTGAATATTTACAAAAAATTTCATTATGAAAATTGTAGATGGCGTTTAGATCGTTTTAAAGCGCCATCTATATAACAACTCTGAAACTAACAAAAAAATTTACAATATTTTCATACAAAATTTTTGAGTTTCAATGCCTACTCTGTTTTTGATTATTATTGAGATTTATAAAATTTATTATGTTTATAAGTGTAAAAGTCTAATTTAGTCAATTATATGCAGGCCAGAAGAAGAAAAGTCAAATTGAGGAATGAAATTTTAGAAACATTTTTAAAAATTAGATTTAGTTTTCTTGAATTCATGTTGGTATTAATCCAGAGGAGTACGAAAAAAATTTTTAGCCGTTATTTATTTCACGTGCGTAGAAAATACTGATATAACTCAAATTCAGTACGAATTTATGATAAATTAAAAAATTAATCCTTAACTTTGACTATTTCTGATCAGTTTTGTTACACAGGCGGCCTGTGATAATATTTTAAAAAAATTCCGCTAGATGGCGCTTCAAAATGATTTAGGCGCCATCTACAATTTCCATAGCGGAATTTTTTGTAAATATTATCACAGGCAATCACAGGCTGCCTGTGTAACAACACTGTTTCTGATTGATTCAAAATAAATACAAACAATGCGTACCAATATCGGTCTATCCGTTCTCCTGGTTATTAGTTTGAAGCACAAGTTAAAGGGAAAAAATTATAAAGAAGAAGAAAACCAAGTAAATAAATATAATAAATAAATAAAATGCTTAATGCCAAAACGTAAACATTCAGTTTAGTTATTTTGTCTTGAAAATATATTTAAAAATTTAAACCAGAGTTGTTATATATATTTGTCTGTGATAATGTTTATAAAAAATTTCGCTATGAAAATTGTAGATGGCGTTTAGATCGTTTTGAAGCGTCATCTAGCGGAATTTTTTTATAAATATTATCACAGGCCGCCTGTGTAACAACACTGGTTTAGTTGTTTCATCTTGACAATATATTTAAAGGTTTAAAAGCAAGTTCTAAAATATTTTAGTTGAAACTGTAAATAAAATCAATAAGAAGATTAAAAAATTTCTTCGTGATCACCCATAATGTTCATCAAATGCATTTTTTAAACAATCATATCAGCAGCACTAATGATCTTAAAGAAGAAAAAGCTTATCATTTGTTGATTTCTATTAGTCACAATCATCATCAAAAAAAAAACCGAACATCAGCTTCTTCCGCTCACGAGTAGCTTTTAACTTTTAATAGACACAAAATTAACTTTAAAAAAAAGAAGAATAAAGACATTTAAAATCAATAAATAACACAAGTCGGCAAAAGGAGAAAAAGAAAGTGGCAGCATCAGCGGTAGATAAGAATTGAGTTGAATTAATTGAAATATTAATTGATTAGAGCGAGTCTTGGGACTTTCAAACTAATCGCTTCTTTATTGAATATTCAAATCAGACTTCAAATTGCTCAACAACAAGAAAGCGAGCTTCTTCATTCTATCAAAAAATCATTTATCAATGAATCGATAATAACATCATTCCTACCTCACTTTTCAAAGAAATGCCGAATTTTTTTCTATCACACTTTTATTAATTTCACTTCGTCTGTTTTTGATTTTTCGATTTCTGAAAATGAAACTCAGATATGGTCAGACAACTAAAAAATCAATTTTCAATTGAAAAATCACTCAGAAATATATCGAAGGTCTAGGCGAGTTTCGAATTCTTAATCATCGAATTACTAAACTTAAACGCTATCGAGTGACTATTGAAGGATTCTAAACTCTTACAGAATAACTACTTAAACATATTTAACAGTACGCGAAATTACATAAATAAATTTTTAGTATAAAACTCACTAAAAAATCTTTCTCGCATCTTGTTTCACAACTAAAATGGCTAAAATCGATAAAAAAGTACTTAAAACATACTAAAAATCGACATTTAAAATTTTCGCCTTCGACAAGAGTTGAATCGTCAACCATCGAGTTATTAGACTAAGACCTTATCGATTGAACTATTGAAACTATTGAGGGCTTCTAAAAATTTCGGCTAAAAAGACTATTTGAGTCACGATTTAATATAAAATTTATCAAAATTGTTCTCGTATTTGATCTGACAACTATTCTGTAATTTTCACAAAAAGCAAGTGTATGAAACCAAAAATTTATCTCGTATTAGCTCTCATAACTATTCTGTAAAAAATCAAGTGTTGAAGACAAAAAATACTTCGCATTTGATTTGACAACTATTCTGCAAAAAAACTATTTAAATTACGATTTAATATGAAATCTATGAAAATTGTTCTCGTATTTGATCTGACAACTATTCTGTAATTTTCACAACAAGCAAGTCTATGAAACCAAAAATTTATCTCGTATTAG
>JACWBX010004541.1:0-42997 GCA_014622435.1 Polypedilum pembai
TTCACTTGAATTCGAAGAAACTGAACCACTTAAAACTATAACACAAAAAGAAATTATTACTGATTTCACAAAACAAGAAAAGGTGATTCATGAAACGACCACTGTAATTAAAGAGCAAGTCGAAAAATTATCCACTAAAGATGAGCCATCAAAACCAAAAGATTTAGTAGAGAAATCACGCTCTCCTACACCATCTAAAGATGATAAGATCTTGCCAAGTGATGATACAAAGAAAGTCGAACCTGTAAAACTATTGACTAAAGATGAGCCATCAAAACCAAAAGATTTAGTAGAGAAATCACGCTCTCCTTCACCATCTAAAGATGATAAGATCTTGCCAAGTGATGATACAATGAAAGTTGAACCTGAAAAACTATTGACTAAAGATGAGCCATCAAAACCAAAAGATTTAGTAGAGAAATCACGCTCTCCTACATTTGAAATTGTAGAAACTAATCTACGTAAAACGTCTATGCAAAAAGATGTATCGAAATTTTCGCCTATCAGGATTGATGAATCTTGTGCTGAATTTCATAGTAAGACTTTAAATGAGGTTTTATTGCAGTCTGCTACAATGCAATTGATCACACATACATCCTCTTCAACTTCTCAAATTATTACTCAAGGAACTATTAGTAAAGGTTTTAAAGAAATTGAAGAATTCAAACCTATTACAGATAATGAAAAATATTTGTTGTTCAAAGACAAGAAGTTTGATGAAAGTGATCATCCAATTCAGCATGAAAAATCAGTAATGAGCTTAGAAACATTTGAGCCTGTTGAGTCGTCTTTGGGTTTGAAGATTTCTGAACAAATTTTTTCGTCTGATAAGAAAAATATTGAATCAGAATGTATGGATAGTAAAGGCATTAACGTACAAGTCTCAAAGTTATTGGCACAGCCACATAATGTAGAAGACAAAATGCCCAGAAAGCTTTCCATAAAGTCAGAATATAGCGAGAATCCAATTGATGATGAAATTTCTACTACAACTGACGCTACCGCATCTTCCCTCACATATGTAAGTGATCCATTCATTAGTGATTCTCGTGCAGACACTACTACATCCGAAGATGACTATTTACATATTTCTACATCAAAATTATTGACGCAAGCAAAAGATACTTTGCAAAAAACCACTGAACAACAAATAGTTTCAAAAACTACTACTGAGAGAACAACATCACATACTTTAATGAAAACTGAAATTCAGACTAGTGATTTATCACCTGATTCCAATGTTTCTGGTGCTCAAGAAACCCTGTATGAGCGTTCAATTTCTTTTTCTGATAATGCTGCTTCAGATGTTTCAAGTGATTGTAAATTTGAAGAACCTGTTGTTAATCTTCCTTATGATAGTGAAAAAGACGAATTAACAACTGATAGCATTACTAGAAGTAGTAGCAGTTTAAGTAAAACTCAAGAGCTTAACAGAAACTTTAAGCAATTGACCAGTGAATCAAGAATTGATCATACAAGTTCACCTCAGAGTGATGTTACAGAATACACTGAGAGTGTTTCAATAGCTGATTCAATTATTGAAGGTCAAAGTCTAGAAAAGCGAATTATGGAGAAAAAAATGGAAGAGAAAATTCCACCAGATTCTCCACGCAGTGACACAAGTAGTAAAAAGAAACTTAGAGTCACTGAAGTTGTTCTTAATCGTCAACCAAAAGCTTTGACATCTTATAAAAAATCAAATGAAAAAATAACCGAAAAAGGTTTAGATACAAAATCAATTAATACTTTAATAAAACAAAAACCTGAAAGCTCATCCAAGAGCACAATTACTAAAACTTCAACACGTAAAACAAATATTGTTACAAAATCTAATGTCGATGTCGACGTTTCAAAATCATCTACAACTGTAACTAAAACATCTTCTCGCATGTATGGTTACATGCAATCAACTGTATCGCGAGATCAAAAAATTGGTAAAACTACAGTCATTGCTCAACGTTCAGCATCAACACGTTCAAGAACTGACAGTGAATCGCGTTCAGTTGAAAAGAAAAGTTCTTCCATAAATGCTGAAAATATTTCTGAAACAATCGAAATCAAAAAAGACTTTGAAGTGGAGGCTAAAAGTAGTTGCAGTCCTTCACCAACGAAGCGACCATCAAGAATTGTTGACAGCAACAAACTACGTGAGCAAAGTTTGGCAAAGAAATCAGAAAAGTCAATTACAACTTCTATATGCTCCGACACTGACAAGTCATCGTCTGAAAAATCTACATCTATAGTATCAATGACAAAGTCGCTAAAAGATAAAAGAAATTCTAGTTTGATACCAATTAAACATCAATTACAGCAACAACAACAGAGACAAATTTTACATACAACAGTTAAAAATGAAACAACCATTAAATCTGCCTCGATAACAAAATCCTCAAGTCAAGTACAAAAGTTCTCTGCGACTACAACTACTAAAGCAAGTGATAACAAATCGACTGTGATTAGCAGGAAAAAGAAAAAGACTGAAAGAGTTAAAAGAAGTGATTCGCAAGATTCACTTGACAAGTTTAAAAAACTTGAAAAAGCAAGCGCTTCTGTTAAATCTAAAACAAATACAGAAACAGGAAGTAGCACGCGTGTAAAGAAAAGTCGAGTTTTGCATGCAAAAACAACAATACCAGCAAGTACATCAAAAACTACTGTAACATCAGCCGAAATCGCATTTCGCAGTCAATCGGCTTTGCAATATGCAAATAAAGACAGTATAACTTTTGAACATGGAGAAATAGCATCATCAATGCCTTCAAGTCCAAGCCATACAATCAAGCGACCGAATTCTTCAAATGGTAATAATGTCATTACAAGCGAAGTGTTTACGCGTACAGTAGAGTCACCAAAATCGCTTGAAGTGATTTATCGCCAACCTGAGACACATATATCGTCTAAAACAAAATATGTAAGCGATATAGATGCCAGTTTCATTGAGACCACAGATTCTAGCCTTTCTGACTCGATTGCGTTACCATCATTAACATCTGATCAAGACGCAGAACCAAAGCGTAAAAACAAAAACAGTCCCCAATCACCAATAGCTACGAAAATGCCACTCGACTTAATCGAATGCAAATCTCGTAAAGCAGACATTACTCCAATGAAGCACTCTGATAAGGATGAGAGTGATGTAATTAAATCCTCCTCTACTGTTAACGTTGACACTGAATCAATCTCACCAATACTTGAATTCCAGGCTGTTTCACCACAACGTCAAAAGTATAAATTTTCTTACGAGAAGAAAGGTAAATTTGTTAAAGAAAATTAAATTATTTAACGGAACTTTTTAAATTCAAAATTTTTTCCGTTAAATTTTTTTTTTGATTTTGTTGATTACAAAATGCACCTTCCTTTTATCTATCCTTCCTCAAATCAATTTATTCACTTAATTTAAGAATTTAGAAAGTATTTTCTAGATTCTCAATATCCTTTTATTATTAGAACTGAATAAACATGCACATACAAATACTCAATCATAAATATACACAAAATGGATTGTTATCAATTCATATCTACCTACTATTAAGATTAATCGATGTGTATTAAATGTAATTTAATTGTTGTAGTATAAAACAAACATGAATTATTACATTTTGATTTTTTTTATTATCACTTTGTTGCTCAGCCATTTAATTTGCCATTTGATAAACATTCTTCGAATCAACAATCTTCAATGAGTTGCGTACAATCAAAGTGCTTTCCAATAACTCTCATAAAAAAAATTTTTTCTTCTGAATTTTGTTATTTTATTATAATTTTAAATTTATCAGATCAATTTAACAATAATAATGTCTGAAGTACCAATGATTTCAATTGATGCAGTAGAAGACGCTATTGATGGCGAAGATAATCGACCCGACATAAGTAACTGTCATACTGACATTGAAGAGCTTGATAGTGATCATGAAAGTAAAAAAATAACACTTATAACTATGCTTAAAACTAATAACAAATGCAATGGTGCAGTCACAGATATTGAAGACTGTGAAGATACAGAAGATGATGATGAGAGAGAAGAAGAAACTAATGAACCAGAAATTTCTCTTGATGAATTTCTCGATCAAGGCATAGTCGATGAACATTCAAATCTTCGAGGCAATGTCAAAAAGCAAAAGATGCCGAAAATGCAATCACTACATAAAGCGGCTAGTCCAACAGCATTCAATCTATCTGTTAATAATGCTGACATTGGAGGAACAACAGACATTGAAGATATGGAGGGATCAGGTGAAGAAGACGAAGAAAAAGTTTATTCAGATGATGAAAAACCTATTGTTCTTGAAGACGGCAATTCAATAGATGTTCACGATTCTATGAACCGCAAGAAACAAGAATCAAAATTTGTCTCAAAAATTATCGAACCTAGTTCATCATCTTCTCTGGAATCAGAAGAAGAGAGTACTAAATGCAAACCTAAGTCATTTAAACATTTTGTTAAACGTGGTATTAAATGTGAAGAAGTTAAATCAGATATAGAAAATATTTACTTTAGTGACGACGAGAGGCAAAAAAGTGCACCAAAAACTACACCAGTGCTTGAGACACCTGACATTGAAGTTATGGCATTTGACGGAAGTGATGTTGATGATAATGAAAATGAGAAAGAATTTCCTGAAATAAATATAACTTTTGTGTCATCGACTAATGAAAAGAAACAGAAGAA
Source organism: Polypedilum pembai (assembly GCA_014622435.1). Lineage (NCBI taxonomy): Eukaryota > Metazoa > Arthropoda > Insecta > Diptera > Chironomidae > Polypedilum > Polypedilum pembai. The sequence continues at coordinate 4,670 of JACWBX010004541.1, forward strand.
AGGCAAATATAAAGTGACCCCTGCATCTTCACCTATGCTTAAACTTCCAGAAAATCCTGATGAGGCCGTGACTGATGTTGAAAATTTAAATTCTTCTGATGATGATGATGAAGACGAAGATGAAGGAAAAATCAAATTGCAACCAAAAACACTTTTGCCCTTAGCTGTAGTTAAAAGCGATGCTTTGACTGATATTGAAGATTTTGATGATGAAGATGAAGAAGGTGAAAATGATGAAGAAGAAAAATCACCTGACATTGAACTTCCAACTCCTGTAAGAGAAATAACAGTGTTTATAGAAAACGAGGCAGGTGAACCACATAAACAAACTACACCTCTACCAGATAACTTGTTGCTTGGTTTTGAAGATCTTGATGCTGATAAAGGACTTACAGATGTCGAAGACTTTTCAGACTCTTGTAACGAAGATGATAATGAAGAAGAAGATGAGCCAAAAAATCGTGAATTTAAAATTCCAGATTTGGATGGCGGTTTTGTAGAGTCATCAGATCATGCTGTTATGAAAGATTCGAAAATGCGAATTTCAAATACACCAGAGCCAAAAACAGACACTGAAGATATTTTCGTTAATAATAAAAAAGATGAAAAACAAAATGATTGCCGTAGACGAAGAGGCAAAAATAAACATCGACATGCAGTGAAATCAAATTTTCTCGATACTAAATTTTATGTGGATGATGCTGGATCAGCTCATACGGATGTAGAAGATTTGCAAGTTGAAGATGACGATGTGCTGCTAAAGGACAAAAATGTGAAGCAAAGGCGTGCCACAATTGAATGTTCACCAATGAAATATAATAATAACGGTGAAGCTAAAACAGATATTGAAGATTTTTCTGAGGTTGATGATAATAATCAGACGGAAATTGCAATGAGTTTTACGCCTGATATTGTTAAATCAATTAATGCTCAATTCGACACGAGTTTTTTTACAACGTTGAGTGAATCGTCTGACACTAATAAAAATATTCCAGAAATTAGACGGATTTCTGCTACACCTCAACCTACTCCACGTGGTTCATTTGGAACTGACGTTGAATCTATTCATTGTGACTCAGAAAATGAAGAACTTTTTTCTTACATACGTGCTGATACTGCAACGCCAATTGAAATGAATTCCGAGTTAAATGATTTGTGCACCTCTGTGGTGCAACACGTATATAAGCATGGTTTTGATCATGCTCGTGAACAACTGGAAATCAAAGGATACCATGAAATTACTGAAGCTCTTACAGATGTCGAATTTATTGATTAAAAGCATTATTATTGAACTTTTTTCTGCTATTTTTTCATTTCTTTTATATTATAATTTTTTGGGTGTATTAACTTGGCCTGACATAAACTTTAAGGTGAATAAGACTGTCATTTTGCTGCTAACTGAATACTTAAGAATCGATTGCTCCTTTAGAGATTGTTTGCTTATTATAATGTTTTGCTTCATAGTTTTTAAGTTTTTCTCTTTCCTCATCACCAGAAGAACTTTTTTAATATTTATATCTGTCATATATAAGCTGATAAATTGAGCATTTTTGCTCATAAATTATCTCTTTTTTCATAAAATAATTCACAAAAATATCATTTCGAATACCATTTTATAACACTATTACAGATCAATTGAAATTCGATAAATTTGGAGTCGAAAGTGCTGAAGAACGGGACTCGGATAGCGCTAAAGGTTAGTGATATTTTTCAATCTACTCTTCTCCTAACATAATTTTATTCTTTGCGAGAAAATATATTCGTGATATTGCGATTGAAAAAACACGAAATTTTTCGATATTTGGTTTTGATATTTTATTTTTTCTCTCGTCATAAAAACCAGAAAACGTTTTTGAATTTAATTTTTGTGTACAAAATACTGAGTCTTTAATGATTCAATTCTTTGTTTTTTTTATTTTTCAATAATTTCCAATTTTTTATCTGTTAATCATGAATCATACAATCATTAACCATCATCAATAATCATTCATTCATTCACTCATTGAACATAAACACGAAAATAATTTTAAATATCAAAAACAGAGGTTTAAATGTTATTAAATTTTGATTAATTTAACACTATGACATAAGCCTCAAAGTTTTTTACTTTTTCTCACCATTAACATTTTAAATTTTTTTAATTTTCAACTTTCAAAAATGAACAAGACTTTTTAAATTAAAATCACGAATTTAAGTTTTTCATGCTTAATATTTTAATTTTATTCACTTGAATTTGAAACTTGTTTGATTATATTATAATTTTCTATATTTGGTTTATAATTTCTCAAAATCTACGCTGTGTGTGACTAACAACAACATTAAAGATTTTTTAAAGCCCAATCGGATGATAAATAATTTTTCTATTTAAAAAATAAATAATAAAAAGAATGTTGAAATTTTATGCATATAACAACAAAAATATTCTAGATAAAATGAAAATAATAACCTTATTAATTTATAGAATAGATTATGATACTTTTTTCTACTTAGAAGTGGTGATATTCACCTTAAACTCTTTTAATGCACGCCGTAAAAACAAAAACAAAAATCATTACAAATGAGATTTTTTATTTATCATTTAAATTTTATTTATAATTTCTTTTTATAAAACTCAAAATTCATCAATAAATCATTCAGATACATTCAAATTCATCAAAATCATTTTTAATCATTCCAAATTCAAAAATTACAAAATTTTTTTCCTTTACTTTGATAATGAACACTTTTTTGGGACAAATAATGACAAATGAAAGCATTCATTTGTCAATAAACTAAATTTTGCATTTGGAATTGCTTTTGTGATAGATTTTGCTAATTAGGGCTATGATTGGATGTTTTTCATTTATTTTGAGTTGATAAATTTTGAAGCTAGAAAAAGTGCAGTGTTAGAATGTTGAATAGATTTAAAGAAGATAGTTTTATTAAAAAATAGTATAATTCATAAATGTCCACTATATAGTTAGATAAAAAGGCAGTAAGTTATTTATAAGGGCGTTAAATAAAATATTTGATTAAATTTAATAAGAACAAAAAATCATTGTCTTTATTAAATAATATTTCATTGATTCATTAATCATTCTCTTTTCTTCTCTAAATCTATCTTATCTTCTTAAGATTTTTTAACACTTTAACACTTGATGACTAGATTTTTTGTAAAATATAAAAACTTTAGTCTCTGCACAAAGATATAAGTTTTTAAGTTCACAAGCTTCACTAAAATTAGACAGATTACTTAGAGTTTCTTCTGCTAATAAGCACTCAAATTTATTTTATTAAATTCACAGAATAGCAGTTTCATATTTGAAATTTTCAAGCAAAAAATTCTAAAAAATTCAATCATTTCATTAATAACTGATATGTGACATAATGAAAGAATAATTTCAAATAGCTTTATTCGCTTACTATATATTACAAAATCATGCTTTCAATGTCAAAATGTTCTTTCATTATTGTCACAAAACTTTTCCTTTTATACTTTCTTATTCACCCTCTCTCCTCCATTCTAGTTTAAAATAAATTTTTGTTTATTTTATAATTTTTAAGGGAAAACATAAATCTTTATATTTTATTTTATTTTTATTTTATGTTTTTGTATTAAAATCCAACAAAAAATTTTCATTTGTTTGCAGGCGACGATGATTTATTAAATTTAATACAAATAGAAGCAAATACTTTAGTTGATACGGTTTTAGAAGAAAGCGTGTCAATAATCAATAATAATTCTACCACCATCATCAATCAGTCAGCATCATTAATTCCTCCTCCATCATCATCATCATACAATGATGAAAATGACATTGACGATGAGCAGCGTGAGCATGAGTTGAGCCGTGATGCGTCATATGACGAAAATAGTTATGAGCAGCCACATCCACCGTCCCAATTGCCATTACTTAATACCAGTCTCACTAATACAAGTAGTTCTATAATGCCCCTCAATAATAATTCCGACAGTGAGAATTTCGCGATCAAGAGCGACTTTGATGTTATTGTCAAGTCGCCAACAATTGAGAGCATGTCTGGTAAATCATTTGAAGATGTTGATGATGATATTAATTATCAGTCGAGTAGTGCGATTCATGATGTTAGCTTAGACAATAATAATATTACTGCAACAAATATTGCGACATCTTCCCTTTCTTCTTCTTCTCAACCTGATCAGTCGACACTGATTGAGGTCGATATTGTTCAAGATGAGGCCCAGAAACTCGTTAAAAATGTCATTCAAGAGAGTCTTGAGATTCTTAATGATGATAAAGACGAGCAACTCGCTTCAAGTACTGTTCGATTTGCGCGGGACAAAAATAATTATGAAGCTAATGACGATGATAATGTTGAGGGTCAATATTCTGAGGAAGATGAATTTTCAAATGAAAATCCTGATATTGTTAGAAATATTGACATGCACAAGTTGCATCGAGTTGAACGCAAATTTGGTCATTTGTCGTCTGAAGTTCGCGAAGATGATCCCGCGACTATCGATGATTTAATAAATAAGGAAGATATCTCGTTGTTGCAAACCGACTTTTCGAAAATCAGTTGGGATGAAAGTCTCTCAGCCACAACCGGCGAACTTGCGTCAAGTACACCTGACAATGATATACAAGATACGATCCTCAATACACCCACAGGTGATACATCCTATAGATATGAACATAACAAATAGATAACGCATATGCATATATAAGAGTTTACTTTTTTACTCTTATTTTGTAAATTGTCTTTTTTTCGATTGTTTGATATTTTTGGCAAGATATATGAGCTAAAAATTAAATTTATGACGCGCAACTCGTCTTTATTTGTGCTCCTCGAGCATTTATATATATTCGGATTTAGCGTAAAATGGCCTCAGTTCATTTTAATTCTTCTTATTGTATTTAATGAGAGTATTAACCGTTTTAAATAATCTAATCGTTTGTAAGTCATTTGTTTATGATTTTTAAGTAATCATGATTGTGTTAAAGTCAAAATTTATTCAAAAATTGACTAACTATTATCCAAAAAATCGCAAATTAAAAAGAAATATTTGATGCCGTATATTATCGAAATTGAGATAACATCAGATTCGAAACAACGAAAAGAAAAAAAAACTTGTTAATTGTTAATCATATCTATTTCTATTCTATTTTCTTTCAATGTATAGATAATTATTAATTTTCGTTCTTTAACAGTTATATACACATATAGATATGTTGTTGTTTTTAAATGTCTTTTTGAGGTTAAATAGTTCATCCCTTTTATCCTCCTTGTTAGATGCAGTTCATTTTTTGACATCAATCCTATCTTAAATTTAAAACTTCTTAGCAACAGTTTTGAGCTCTTTGATTATACGATAAAACTCATTCAATTGGCAAAAAGAAAATTCAAATAATATATATAAACAGTAATAACAGTTGTTGAGCAATGAAATATCTTTTTTATCTGTCATACTATTTATTATAAAATCACACACAGCATGATTCAACAGTTAAATGTAAGAGTTGATGAACTTTTAATGATTAATTTCTTTTTTATTATTATCTTATTGTAGTTATTTTTACTTATTATATTTTATAATTTAAACATTATATGAGAATAGTTTTGCGATTCTTTCAAAATCACAAGATTAAACTTGAATGAAATCAACCTTTATGATTTATTTGTAAAACATTTACAAAATTACTATACATTAAAATATTATTTTTATTTCATTAAATTAAGTTGTTTTATTTTTATTATTTTCCTAGTTTCAGCAGTGTTTTGAGCTCCCAACCTAAGCTATCCCGTATTTAATAGTTTATTCCCCACTTGTTCCTAATACACATTCAAGTATCTTTAGTAATCAAATGACTACTATTGAGGCTCTTTAATTTTTCTTGCTGCATATTTTTCTCTCTTATGTTCAACATTTGTTTTTCCGTTTTCCACCGAATTTTCATTCTAGAATCAAGAAGTCAACACTCTACTAAAATTGTGACAGCTGAATTACCAAAACCGACGCCGCGTTTAAAAAAATCATCGACGAATGACACGAATAATTCTTCAATGTCGTCACAAATTGATGACACGAGCTCGGTGTCGAGTGCTAGTCACACACTAAAAACTGAAAATGAATCGTCTGATGGACAATCGGCTGCGAGTGAGGAGGCAAGTTTTCAGCAAAAGAAACAGTTTTGGGAAAATTTCGAGCATCCAATAATGCCCGTTCCAATTCCTCGTCCAAGAATAGCGAAATCACAGCGTGATTCTAAGGATTCATTTGATACTGAAATGAGTAGCTTGCGTTCATCGAAGGAAATTGAAGAGGAACGTTTGGAGGATGAAAGTTTTCCTATTTCAGATCGTTATGATTCAGATGCAAGTGAAAAGGTTATAGTTCATCCAAAACAAAAATCTAATCTTGTTACAGATATGGATAAAATTGATGTGTGTGAATCCTCAGAAACAGAAGATGATGGAGCCAAATTCTATATTGGCGAGTCTAGTACTAACGTTATTCGCAAATCAGCATCAGAGAAACGAGCTGATTATGCATTTGATAATCATGGTTATGAATATTCAGTTGAGTCAGCTCCAAAAGAAGATTTTGTTCATCAAGATATTAAAATTTATGATGATACATTATTGGATAAAGAAGAACCAGCAGCACATTTACTATCGCGTTCAACAGGAGAGGATTCAAAATCAGATCTAATGTTGGAAGAGAAGAGCGAATTTGAAATTTCAGAAAAATTATCTAGACAACAATCAGAAGAAATTGATGCTGTACCTGTGGCAAGCTCTAAATCACCAGTTGTTCATTCTCCAGTATCAACTGTTGTTGAAATGAAAAAACCGTTGGAAATTGCAGAAGAATATGTGACTGCTGCAAAGGCGAGTGCAATTGAAGTACTTGAAATTAAAGAAGAGCCAAAGAAGCCAATCAAGTTGGAAAATCTCTCTGAGATTCATCCATCAAGAGAAAGTTTCAGATTAGATACGGTAATAAGGCATCATACAGAGGCAGAGATTGAAAAGACACTGGAAGAAGTGGAAGACTCTTTGTCAGCTGTTCAAGAGGAACTTATTGAAGTTGTCAAAGATGGAAAATTAATTAAACAATCGCCGAGTGAGTTTGAAATAAAAATTTTACCAGATCTCAAATATCCAGCAAGCATTCCCGAGCAAGAAGAATTACCAGACACTCCAAAAAAGGAACCAAAAATAGTAATCAAAGAGCCCGAAAAACCACACCAGTCTGAAACAGAAGAGTCACAGCAGTCATCGAATGAAGACTCATTTAATAAACTTGAAGTTGCTCATCGACAGAAATCAAAACAGAGTTCAAATCGCTGGTCAGCAACTGATATTGAGTCAAGTTCTGAAAGTCACTATCAAAGTTTTGAAAAAACCGATAGTCGACCACTTTCATCGGATGTTGAAAATCTCGCTCCTTATCAATCATCAGAATATGAAACAGCTCAAAATAACTCACTTGTTTCAGGCTCAACAACTTTTGATTTTCATAGTGCAGTTAGCACATTCAATTCACATTCAATCAGTTCACGTGAAAGCATGAAAAGTCTCGAATCAGAAAGTTCAGGTAATTTAGCAAGCATTGAGACGTCAGAAGCATCAGAGACTCTTGTTCCAAGCACAATGGAGGAAACTGATGACGGAATGCATTCAGATGTGATTCCACAGGATTTAGAACATGATGATAAAGACAAATTTACAAGCCTTGAGTCTGAACCAAGTGAGGAAATTTCACCACCTATGCAATCATCAATTACAGGCATGAAACGTTCACATGAAATGAACTTTGCATCCGAAACCCTTGACCCTATGTTTGTCAATGAAGAAAAATTGGGAAGAAGTGTAGAGGATCTTAAGTATGGTAGCTTAGAAGAGCATAAATTTGGTTCCAGTTTAGAGGAAGGTAGTATGTTATCAGTTTCAATTTCAAGTGCATCTAATCTCGAAACAATGGTGGAAATCCATTCAGAACATGCTGATCAATTGATGGGATCGTTAGTTGGTAGCTATGACAGTGCAAAAATATTTACAACTTTTGCTGATGAAGCGTCTGGTACAACACCACCACCAACCGAGTCAGAAATCGAAAGCACATCAGCACCGAAAATTGAAAGCCTCACAATGATGTCATCAACTGTTCAAGATCAAGAACACTCAAGTGTCAACACACAGATAACAACAGTTGAAGAACTCGTTGAACCAACGAAAAAACGTGGTCACAAGAGAGCAGACAGTACAAGCGTTTTTCCTGGTGGATTTGTTAAAGCCGGTAGCAAGGAATCAGGCTCAGATTCATTTGAAGAAGATGTATTATTGCAGGAAGATTCATCTGATATAATTTCTTCGGAAAAAGATGAAACACATGGTGAATCATCTGATTCTGATTATGACCGCTATGAATCAGAATATGCAAGAGCTTATCGCCTTCCAAATAATCAGAATAAGTCAAAATCCAAAGATAAATCAAAAGAAACATTGGAATTGGATGAAAAACGTTTTTCATCGCCTGGCCACTCTTTCATTGAAACAATAGTTGAGGATGTTCATGCGGAAACTGAACAAAGTGGTGAACATGTAAGCAAAGTAAAAAATGCACATGAATATGACATTCCAAATATTCAAGTCACAGATGAACCAAAAACTACTGAGTCAACAATTAGATATGCAAAACAAGTTGAATACAAGATGTCTGAGGAAGAATATCAAGATTTATTGGACAAAAAGTATGCTTCGAGACTAGCTGATCTTACCAAATCATGTGATGATAATGCATACCAAGAAGATCCTCAACTTTCACCTGGAAGTGATTCGTTTGAAATGCTTAATGAGCCAGACTTATCTGATGAATTTGTCATTGTTGAAGAAGTTGCTAAAGAAGCACATGAACTTGATCAAGAAGGTAAAAGCGTTTCAATTCAACCAATGGGCAAAAAACATACCCGCAAGCATGATGAAGAAATGGAAAAGTATGTAATTAAATCAGCACCAGCTGCCACAGATGCAGGTAGTTCATATGCAGCTGCTGGTTTTGAATTTGAAGATTCACCACCACAAGATGAGGAACAAGGTGAACCCATTCGAGGTGGTAATGGATATGCATTAGAAGGACGCAAAGGATGGGTAGAAATGAATCTTTCTGATCCAGCAAATCTTCGCTATCCTTATGAAATGGACTCAACAAGAGGAGTTCTCGAAGATATTAAAGAAGAAGACACAGATTTTGAAATTGGAAGCAGTCGTATAAGTAGTTTCAAAGATTCTTACTCAAGCACACCTGACTATGATGCTCTTGTACGTAAACTACACTCACGAGAGCATGACAATTTATCCATGAATAGTTTGCAAGAATTTGAAAGTCTTGAACAAGTGATTTCACTAGAAAATCGTAGACAAGCAACACAAAGTTCACAAGAATCACTCAGCAATGGAAGCTACCCAAAGAATAAAAATATTACAAAAAGTTTTCAGGGTGATGACATAAGCTTATCGAGTTTAAAAGAATTTGAGGGACTAGAAAACGCATGCATGGAAGCGCATTTACTTGAAATAAGAGCTAAGGAAGAGGCAGCATTATTACTTTCTCGATCAGACGACTCAAATAAATCCTCAGGAAGTTCCACAAATGGAGCAAAAGTGAGTCCCAAAACAACCTCAACATCGCCAGGTTCAAAAGCAAATGTCACAACAACAACAACAGTAACAACATCAGTTATTAGGGGAAAAATACCTTCATCACAATTGGAACAACAAATGGCTCATGAATTTCAAAAATTACAACAACGCGCTCAAGAAATAATGGAAGACAAAAGCATCAGTATTATGGAAACATCAACAGATAGTTTAGAGGAAAAAGAAGTAAAGCAAGTCTATGACAAAACATCATCCCAACATGTAAGCAGTGACAGTTTGGATAAAGATTTGAAAAGTGGTGATTTAATGACAAGTAGTGTAGACTCTATTGAGTTGTCTCGCAATGGTGCAGCAGAAGGTAGAAGATCATCAGATGTAGACTCAATTGAGAAAAATTCACCTGTAAAGAAAAGAAGTGAGAGCATTGATTCAATTGAATTGCAAGTTGCTGATGAGCAAAATACAGAAATGATTGCAAGCGGCAGTAAAAGATTAGTTACAAAAACTATCACATCAAGTGATGTTGGTGGTCAAAATGTCACAACTACCACAATAACTTCGACTGTCACTCACTATGATATGCCACAACATCGTGATATTTCAAGTGATTCGCTCAATGCACGTACGGAACCGGAGCTTTTGTTAACTAGCACTGAAAGTCTTGAGACCAGCTCAACAGCAACAAATGCAACTTATCAAAACGAAACAGATTCACAAATGTCAGGCAGTATTACAAGTTGTGGATCCAACACTATGATTGAAATGGATCCATTAGGCTTTTATTCGCCATCATCATCCTCACATCAAATTACTAGCACAACTACAACGTCAACAACAAGAACAAGCTACACACACCATGAAGGCACTTTATTGGACGAAGATGACGATTTCGCACCAATTACATTTAGTGTTAAAAAGCAAAATCCGTAAACTGTTGCTTAGTAACTTGAAAAATCCTCCTTTCACTCTGGTCGTATTGATCCCATTCGTGAGTGTCCATTGCTTATGAATGACCAACAGGTAGATCACATGATATCTTGTTATGTCATATTTTTTTTTACTTTTTTATTATTCTACTTATTATTTTATTTTTCGTATTTTTATTCATAAAACTTATAAACTCAGTGACTTGTTAGATGAATGATTATGATTGCTCAATACATATTGAAACTGTTTATGTGTTTTCTAATTAAATAATGGACACATAAGCAGTTAAATAATGAAATATACGTGTTTTTGCAAATGACAAAAATTAATCATAAAGAGCTCAAAACTGAACTAAAGGAAAAGAATATATTTTCATATATATATTAAAGCCTTTATAACTAGTTGCTCGTTAGTTATGTATTCAAGAATCGTTTTATGTTAATTAAAATTATTAATCATATTTATTATTGCTTGATCTTTTTCGCTATATCCTATCTCTCTGTAAATACGTAAAATCTTATCCCATTTCTATAAAAATGCATTTAAACAAATTCGAATGAGCTTCATTAATTTAATTTTTCAATCGAAAATTTCTGTTCATTGTCAAAAATAGCAAATCAGAAGAGAAATGATGTGAATGAGGTTGAGGATTGTTGATTCTCAAATTGGCATATATTTTGTTTTTGTTTTAATTTCTTAGTGACCAAAATTCCATTAAGAGTTTTGTGTTATTTCATGAAATATCCTTAATCTCTAACACAAATTGTGAAAAATTTATAGTAATATGATGTGCACAGAAAAATTCTTTTGTTTTTAAAAATTCACATTTGTTATCAATGCATGACGTTTGTCTCTTTTACAACTAATTTTATTTAATTTCAATATTCAATGTCTATCTATATCTGTCAATGTCATTAACCTCAGGAAATATTTCAATCATACACACAAGTGACATTATTTCTTAACCAAATCATGCACTTGAATGTAAAACATGACATTTTTGTTTTGAAATTTTATGCGATATTTCTACATACTTCTAAGACTTTTTTGACTAAAATAAATTTCTATTTTTGATTTTGAACATGGAAAATTATAGCAGAAGAATCGGCTAAGGAGAAATTGCAAAGTGTAAGTTCTTTGCGAGTTTTCATAATTATTTCAAATTGAAAATAATCACAAAAGTATTGAAAAAATTTTAACTGTCTTTATAGAAGGCAACAGAAAAGGAGGATTAAGCAACATGCAACACCAGTATCAACATCATTCACACGCATTCAATTTAACCACGCTTATGGAATAAATGGAATACATAATTATATTTATACGCGCATTATGTGAACATGAAAACTTAAAAAATATAAAATAACGCTTTTAACATTTAGCTGATAATATCCATCGCTTAATGGCTCAATGTGTTTTAATCTCCTCATGTGCTATTCATGCCAATGGATGATGAAGTGGAAAATAAAATTTAAAAAAGATGATATTCAAATTGATAAAAATCCCAAAAATGATGTTCAATGAATAAAATTTCAAAAACAAAAAAAAAATTAGAACCAAATACTTAAAACTAAAGTAATAATAATTGCTGCTATTTGTGAAATTTATAATTAAAGAATTAAAATCAAAGAGTAATAATCTCAATGTTTTTAATTATTTTCTGCTTTAAATTTGCATGAATGATGTCTGTTGTGACAAAAAGATTAAATTAATGCTTTTTTAATTTATTTTTTAAAAATAGAAACTACATAAAAGAAGTTTTATTATTTACAAAATTCAAATAATGGAAAATTAAAAATTTTCTGAAATAAATTTGCTTAAAAATGATTTAAATTTAAAGGAAAATAATCTTTGCTATTTCTCTAGTTAATATTAATGCATGATAATTAAATGTTATTCAAGAATAAAACATACATGCAAATTCAATGAGCATTTCCTTTTGAAGCGATTGCATAATTTATAACTATGAAAGAACAATTATTGCTTAATTATAATAAAAAATTTCATTTAATGAAAAAAAAAGGAATTTTTAATTTCAAATATGCATATTTCTTTTCAGAATTTGCTAGCAAACATGAAATCATCATAAAAAATTTTTTTCTCTAAAATAAATTAAATTTTTTAAAAATTTTAATGCAAACCTGAATAAAAGTAAGAAGCAAATTTCATTTCAATTATTTTTTCAAAAATGTACTTTTAAATAACGGAATATTTAAATCTTGCCGCATAGCCGCACTTAATAATTTGAACGTTGTTTCATTCAAACAGGGGGCAATTGAACGTGAGCAGTTATATTTTGATTCAATTATCCTTTCATATTTTATTTCATTAAAAAAAGATTCAATAAAATATTTCATTGGAATAAAATTTCATTAATTAACGGATATTTCTATTTTAAATTTTTGTTTATTTTAAATAGTAAACATAAAACGACATTATTCTTTCCTTAATTATAATTTAGTTCTTAATAGTCATTTAAAAGCTATAAAGTCATCAAGTGCAGATAAAAGTTTTACATAAGCAATCGAAGTCCTATGCTCACACCAACACAAGTGTAGAATATAACGATAATTTTAAATTCTTTTAGAAGAATTGAAAAATTAAACAGCATTTTAATAAGTAATTGATAGCAATTATCAATAAATAACCACTTGACTGTGTAGTTGAGATTACAATACAGTGGATAATAGTGAAATTAAGTGATTAAATCGTGTAAGTTTTTCAAAAAACAAATAAAATTAAAGCGTTCTTTTTTTCACTCTTTCTTTTTCTTTTTGATGAGTAATTTCTTCTCTAGAAATTTATTCCTTTAAAGTTCGCATAAAACTCATCAATATCAACTTTTAAAAGTATTCTACTAGAAATATAAGTAATATATAGGATAGAAATGGCTTTTGAGTAAAAGAGAGTGAGAATATTTAAAAAAAGTAGCCCCCATAAATATACTTACTATTGATGATAAAACGAAGAAAAAAAGAAAGAATAAGTGCTTTATATGTGTGTAATGGAATCATACTAGCAAGGGAAAATTCCAAAAATATGTACATACTACAAAATTTAGTTCATTTAGTGGCTCGCTGCTCTTTGTCAATTGTTTTATATAGAGGAGCATATTTTACGGCATAAATTAAAATTTTTTGTGTATTATTCAATTCAATTCGTACTTGGTAGACAATTATGGTTTGTATTCCGTAGACGACGAAAACACAAAAAAATGTGTGTATACATTTTAAGTAGAATTTACTTTTAATAGAACATTGTCAAAAAAAGAACATACGGACATAGAGACAGTAAGAGAAAAAAAAGTGACTGAAAATAATTTTTAGGGCGTGTAAGTCAATAATGTTTGCTCGATTCGATGGTAATTTCATAAAGATTCGTCTCCGGTTTTAGCATGTTAGTGATAAGCCAAAAACAAAGTAAAGATACACATAGTGAAAGAAGAAAAAAAATTTTTTCGACACAAGTCAGTCATGTGAAATGTGAATATATACTCTCAATATATCTACCTACTGTCTATCTACTTGCTTACTGCCTACATTACGTGCATTTCTCTTATCCTTTATTTTATATACACATATCGCGCCTTCTTCTTTTACTGTTTTCTCGCGTGTGTACATACATACATGCACAATATTTTTCTCTATTTTATTTTATTTCATTGATGAGTGACATCATCATAAGCAGTCGCCGCCACATTAAAAAAATTAAACTTGTTGTTTTTGCAATCACATGTCGTTGTCTTTGCAACTGATCGACCAATTCACAAAATAGAAAAAAATAAATAAACTTTGGATGTTGTTTTAATGATACCTGCATAAAACAATATAAATATTACAAAACAACAAATTCTTTATGAATTTTTTCTTCATTATTATTTATAAAAATTTTAATTTCTAGGCGTGGAAATACAGCAATCAAACAAGTAGCAAACGATAAAGATAGAGAGAATTAGTGTGTGAGTACACATTGAAAGAGAGCGTGAGCATAATATACTTGACTGAAATTGAGTTATTAGCCGGAAATCTTGTACGGTGAGGTGCATAAGTCATCAGCAGTGGTGATTCATAAGCCATAAAAGGAAATAATTCAAAGACACATTGTTACGTACATTAAGAGTGACTCATTTGGATCGCTCTGAGCTTAAAAGAATATCGGATCAAAGTGTGAGTGAATCAGCTGTTGATTTTCTCACTCATTTGTACACTCAGATATCATTTTCGTCCTCGCACAAAGTAAGTGCAAGACGACAAATTTCTGCGGCTGCCAAGGATCAAATAAAAATCTGCCAAAATTTCGAGAATGCGTGAATATAAAATTGTTATTTTAGGCTCCGGTGGAGTCGGTAAAAGTGCGCTTACAGTGCAATTTGTGCAGGTAAATATTTTGTTATCATAAAATGATAAAATTGTTTTATCGCAATTAAAATAAAATGTGAAAAAAAAGAGAGAGCGATCATAGACCTAAATAATTAATTTATATTTCACACGAAAATGTGTTTTGTTTTGTTACTGATTGTATTACAATAATTATTTAGGCTTGTGAGAGTGATGGTGATGATGAGGATGAAGAAGAAATTTCTTTCTTGTGTCTTAAATGTCTGTTATTTTAACTCTCTCACGTTCTGAATAATTTTTTTACTTATTTTCTATATATATGCATACACATACATTTCACTTTTTTTTTCTCCAGTCTTCCTCCTTCTTCTCGACATCATCTTCATTGCTGCACAATAAAAAAAGGAAGAATAAGAAGCATATAAAATATATAAAGTACTTTACTGATACTTCTCTTATTACTCTTTATTCTTCCTCCGTTTTTTTTTTTTTTTTGTTGTTGTTTCTCTTATCAATTTTTAATTTTCTTTTCTTGCTATCAATCAACACAGTGTGTTGGCAATTGTATATAAATCGAAATCAATAAAAAACTAAGTCTGTGTGTTTGTGCATTTTTTTTTATTCACGATTTTAATCTCATATGATTGAACTATTCTATTGCGATAATATTCTTGTAAATAGTCTATAAAATTTTTTGCTTATCATTTATACTATTTCTTATCGCTGCATTAGGGTATCTTTGTCGAAAAATATGATCCGACTATAGAGGACTCTTACCGAAAGCAAGTGGAAGTTGATGGTCAGCAATGCATGTTGGAAATTCTTGACACGGCTGGTACAGAACAATTTACGGCCATGCGAGATTTATACATGAAAAATGGACAAGGTTTCATATTGGTATATTCCATCACGGCACAATCAACTTTCAATGACTTACAAGATCTACGGGAACAAATTTTGAGAGTCAAGGTAAATAGAATCACCTGCTGACGTAAATCAAGAAGTAATATGAAAACTTTTCTCTTTTCCTTCCTTTTTTCAAGGACACTGATGACGTTCCAATGGTTTTGGTTGGCAATAAATGTGATTTGGAGGATGAGAGAGTAGTAGGAAAAGAGTTAGGAAAGCAACTTGCACAACAATTCAATTGCTCGTTCATGGAAACATCCGCCAAAGCAAAAATTAACGTTAATGATGTAAGTCAAAAATTGAAATTCATTCTCTTTTTTTTTTAATTCATTTTCAATTTTATTTGTGTGTTTTTTTAGATATTCAATGATTTAGTTCAGCAAATTAACAAGAAATCACCGGAAAAGAAGCAGAGCAAGAAGAAAAAATCATTATGCACTTTGCTATAAAGTAAATATCTTCTTTTTATTCAATCTTTCTACTACTCTTTACACACATACAAACTGAAAAAGAATAAACAATCAACACAACAACAACATCTGCAGCAGTAACAAGAGAAGAAAGATAAACCAACAATAACATCATCTTTACTTATTTGAATATTCGCGAAAGCGTTTATATGATACATGAAACATGAGCATTAAAACAACAACACACATTAAACACTTATAAATACCTACACATGAATACACACACACATAATAATAATGATTGATAATATACGTTAATTAATTACATTCTATTTTAAAAAGTAAAGAGAAAATTATGAAAAAATTAAGTGGGCAAAAAAGTTAGATAGATTTTTTTGTTGTAAACGATATAAATATTATTATAGTGAAGAAAGATGAAAAGCATAAGTGAGAAAAAATTACATACGAGCAGAGAATATAGTAAATGATGTGTCAACATAAATAAATAATATATATATGCATATATTTTTCCAAAAAAACTCCTCATTCATTTCCTCTAACCTTTTCTTAATTATCTATGTCAGAGACTCCATGTGAATAAAAAAAGAACAAAAGAATGATACGTTCTCAGTTGCCTACTATATAGCTCCTTCATTCCTAAATTTTCTCTTTTGCGTTACTTAATGATGATAGTTACATCGTGATAATCTAGATCTTTCTAAGTATCCTTTTTCGTTGGTTTGTAGTTTAGTAAAGATTAAAAATTCATTTAAAAATTTTCAGTAGTTGTGATATGCTGTTGCTATTGCTAATTAGATAGAAATAGCAGAAAATAATATTTCAAGATTTAATTGATTTGATTCAAAATTTTGAAAACAGAATTGCATTTAAATTATGTTACAATTATGAAAAAGAAAAGTACTTGAAAGTAAAGAGATTATTGCGATCAATATCAACATTCATTACTAAAATGCAATCATTTATATCAGTATAATGCTTAGTTAGACTACTTATCAATCGAAAAACATTCATCCAAATTTTTTTTTGTAACAAAATCAAAATTGTATAAAAATTTCATTCCTCACTTGATTGTAGTTACTTTTTATTTAATAGATATTTTCTTCTATTACGTGCCAGTAGATTTCATTTTTTCTTATAAAATTCAAATTTTGATGAATGCTTCATAAAATGATTAGCTTTATTGCATTGTTATTATCTCATCCACTTCCATCAATTATTGTAAAAAAAGGCAAAATAGTTTTTGCTCACGATTAATATGCATCAATCCTCCTTTAATGAAACAAGAATAAAATATTGATAAACTGATTGTCACTTTAAGGATAAAAATTTACAATATATATATAAAACACAAGCAAACGTGAGATGATAATCGTTCAAATTAATAAAAAAATATTTTTTTATACCTAATAGTTTAAAATATAATAAAATTCTCTTTTCTAACTGAACTTGTCTCTACTTATATAGGTATATATACATACTTATTGTCGAAAGATCATACATTGAAAAATTGCAACACACAAAACACAACACACACACATTTCATATACAAAAAATTTTGCATAATGTTCTTTGTAATGTTAATTAATATTAAAGAGTAAAATGAAGAAAAAAATTAAAAAAATTGATGTTTAATCAAAAATCTTTCTTATGTCGCACTGTAATCGTATATATTCTTTTCCTTTTCTGAAAAGGAAAGATGTGTGTGAAAAGTGCAAAAACAATTGATTAAGATTTAAGAATACGAAATTTTAAGAAATTTAAAATGAATCCTTTTAAAAATTGAAATGTCGTCGAGAATGTTGAGAAGAAATATTTTGTTAATTTATCGCTTGATCTTTGTTCACTCACGCAAATATAGTAAATGAGAGTTTAATGTTGCAAAAGTCAACATATGGCACTATATGAAGCACATTATTCACTATTGTTTTATTCTTTTTCTTCACTATTCTTCTCTATCGATCGTTGATGAAATTTCAAGCTGCCTTCTGAATTGATTTTAAAGAGAAAAAGTTCTACTTAATCCATCATTTAATTTTACAATAAAAAATATTATTTTTTAATATGTAAAAACTGAAAGCATAGAAGAACATATGATTGAGAAATTTATTGAAATAAAAATGCTATTGAAAATCCTCTTCAACATTAGAGTTTATTTTGTTTTAAAATGAGATATAAAAAAGCTTAATTCGAAATAAAGAAAAATAAAAAAAAAACTAAATGATTTATTCCTTTTTATTTCAGAAAATGTATGTTGAGAAGATGATATTTATTTTAAAAAGATTTGATTGGAAACATTTTTAGATTTGCAAGTACTTCATAAATCATAAGAACTTGTTGATAATAAATCATCCGCTCCTTACTTAATAGATCACGATAGACAATCATCATGCCTTGGCAAAATAAAGATTGCATAATCATATCATGGACATTTTTGAAAACCTGCATAAGGATCGAAGAGTTAAGTTGTATTTTATACAAGAATCTACATTCTGGTTGCATGTCACTTTCAGTAAAATTTTTAACACAAGTAATACAATCACACACAAAGCCAGATTTTTCATGTATGGCACGTCGTTCTGAAAGACTTTTTACGTCGAATTCTCCGCTAAAAAAATTTTACAAGATCATAATGAATTCATGTGATATTTTCTAGAATTTACCCGTATGCAACAAAAAGCTGTTCGTTCGCTTCGATTAAACGCGTTACAAGGATCACGATTTTTTGGTTAATACAGAAATGTTCAACGTTAGCTACACAGGATGAATTCAATAAATAGTGGAACGCACTATAGCCAATTCCATCTCTAATTAATGGTAGAGCTTCGCAAAACTTTCCATTATTAAACATTTTTGAATCCATGTGTTTAAAAACTATAACAAAAAGATTTTTAGTTTATGATAGTATGTAAATATTCTTATGCTAAAACTTACCAACAAAATCTATATTACCATTACTTTTGTAACCTTCCGATGCGGCATTTCGAAATGATGTTGCCACCATACCTTTATAAGCATTAACATGTGCTTTCTCAGGATCTGTATAGTCGATGTCAAAGAACGATGTATCACTCGATTTTATAGTTTCTGTAACGGTAGTAGTAAATTTAAAAAATATCGAGAGTTCAAAAAAAAAAAATATTAAACAAATCGTGTAAGCTAAAGTCAGTGCTCGTGAATAAAAATATTTAATTAGTGTGGAAAATGAACAAATTAATTAATTATTTAAGTATGAAAGAATGTCCAAGTGTTTAGTAAACTTAGATATTATGAATTTAAATGAATAATAATAGTTTAAAGAGATTAAAATAAAAAAATTAAATTTCGACGCCAAAGTAAAAGAAAAATGTGCTCGTGAATTTTTAATTTTTATAAGATAAAGAACAATTATCTTTTATATTTTAATTTTCGCGTACTACATTTCTACATAATTTCTGAAGTTTTTAGTTCCACCAAATGAATCAATCATTTCTAAAATAGGGATATCATAATTATCAAATTCAGACTTTGAGAAATTGGCATATTTGTAGAAAGTATCACGACATTTAACCGAACAGAACATAAATGTTGCTGTAAATGGAAATAAATGTAAACTTTAAAAAGGTTACATTTTTCCTACTTACCAGTCTTCAAACAAGGAATCAAGTTCAGCATATTAATACTGAAGCAGTTTGCACAATGCTTATAAAATGCATCACCTTTTAATACGAAAAAGTGAGAAATGTCTTCAATGCATATTATGTCACCAGGAAGAAAATCACGAGTCGCATATATTCCGCGTCCATATTTTTCTGTTCGACGAACTTCTAAGTCTTTAATCATCCAAGGAATTTTTTCGTGAGCGGCATAACTTAATTTAATATGATAGCATGGATCATCTTTCGGATCTGTTTCCAAATTCGCAGATTTACTCATCAAATTTCGACATTTTTCTTCTCGTTCAATTAATTTACTTATTTTTTCAGTTGGATATCCATTTTCTCGAGCTAATTTGATGTTATCAAGACATTCTTGATATTTTTCTGTCTGTAGATAAATGGCACTTCTATTTCCGTATGCAAATGCAAGATTTTCTTTTGATGTTGCAAAATTTAAAGCTCGGTTGTAATTTATGATCGCGTTGAAAAAATCTCTATTTCTCATTGATTTATTGCCCTCTTTACGAAACTTTGTAGAATTCGCTTCGGACTTTTTGTTTAATTTTACAGTTTCGTTAATTTCCTTTTTTAACATCGTGAAAATTTATAGTAATTCTTCGTATAAAAATTTAAATTTTAGCAAATAATAACGGCGACGGCATTAATTTAAAAATAAAAAACTCGTTACGAATTTCGACGTCATAATTAAATTTTCTGTAAATTACATTTGAAATTAGAAGAAATACATTATATGTGAAATTTTCATTCAAAAACAGAGTATTTTATTTGAAATTAATTTATGAATTTATAAAAGTTTAAATTCTTTACATTGCAAGTCCCCCTAAGCTCTATTTTTTTCTAAGGGAAATATTGAAGAAATAACAAAAAATAAAATTCTATCAAAATTTATTATTTTTCTGATTTCTTCTTTAAAATAAGCAGCATATAAGAATGAGTCACTATCCAGAGCAGCATTCACCTACTCCTCGAAAACCTCCTCGTGGAAAATATGCTCGGGAAGCAGTAAGTTTGAAGAAAATTGCAAAATTTGTGGGTGTAAATTTTTATCAATTTTTTTATATTATTATTATTTTTAGTATTCCACATCATCCTCGAGTAATCTTTTAATGTCAGTGATAAAAACACTAGATGCAAGCGAAAATAATGAAGAACGTGAGCGTGAGAAATTAAAAATAGAAAAAGAGTTTAAGAAGTCTGATAAAAGATTAGCTGAACTAGTCGGCGCTCATGATTCTGAACTAACTCAGGTACTGGATGTTTTGATTATTCAAGACATCAAATAATCAAATGATTTATTTTTTAGACTATGCAACTCTTCTCAAAAATATCAACAGAAGTTGATTTTTCACGGGACAAAATTCGTAATGTGAGAGAAAATTTACAGACTTGCAAACAATTGCTTCGATGTAGACGGGAAGAGCTAAAGAAGTTATATACAGATGCTGTGAAAAATAAGCATGTAATGCAATATTTAGATCATATCAATGAGCTGCGTAATGTCAATTCAACTAAATTTAATGCAAGCCTGCAACGACGGCATTATTTAAAAGCAACTAGAATGTGAGATCATTCTTTTATTTCTAGTAGTAACGTTTCTGCTAATAATTTTTCTATTTTTAGGCTTATGAATGCAATAGAAATATCAAAAAATCAGCTAAAAGATGTTGAAGGTCTCGAAGATTTGCGACAAGATTTTGAGAATAAGAAAGTTCACCTCTATACAAAACTTGTGGAAGAAATGAATAAGCATATCTATCATTCCAGTACTACACAAGTGCTAACTAATTTTCAACGAAACAATTCTGCTCGTATAAGCTCCAACCACATTCAAACGCCATTTCAACGTAACACAATGAGAAAGTCCGCCGATCGCATAGAAGCCAATAATAAAGCGAAAAAAGCATTGCAAGAAATCAGTCAAAATGGATTTGTCGATCATGATTTAGAAATAATAGATGATATCTCTTTGCTTGATCCAGATATTAATTCTACTTATTTTATTGGTATAATTGTTGAGTGTTTTGCATTGTTACATAAAGTGCCTGATTCTGTCGAGACAATGAAAGTGCAGATGCAATTTGAACTACTTGCAATAGTTGAAAAGACTACTTCTTACATTATTGATTTGCGTCAACGAACCGGTGGTGGTCTCAAATCGTTGTTAGAAAATGGTGAAACAAATGGATTAATGAATGATGTTCCTTTTTTAGAGTTAATAGATTTGTTATTTAAACAATTTCAACTGATTGCTGAAGCTCACCAGTTGACATTAAAGAATTATAATAATGTCATAAAAAGATATCAAGTGAATGTCAAACCGTATGATTTGACAGATTTTTGGGGACAAGTGCAAGCAGTACTTCAGTTACTATTAACTGACTATTTAGACATACAAAATACTGGCGATGATGAACTTAGAATAAGCTTTCCCGAACAGCAAGTAAATATTAATACGTTCTTCAGTCGTCGTAAAAATATATCAAAAAAAACACTCTTTCGATTTGATAAATCTTCACATACAACAGACATTGTCAGTTCTAATACACTTGAAGTCGAACGTCGCGGTCATTTAAGAAATTTATCTAATGTATCTTCATCTTCTGCAAAAGACATTATTACTTCGATAAGTAGTAAGAAAAGACGTGAAAAATTATTTGTATGCAAACCCGATCCGTCACTCATAAGAAAGATTTTTATTCCTATGCTAGCATACATTCATACTATAGAGAGTAATGCAAACATGAAAAAGAATGGACAAGTTTCGAGTTTGCATGATTTTCTCACGACTTATGTTAAAGAGTCTTATCTATCACGTGGACATAATCGAAATCTATCAATGACTATTGAATCGTTATCAAAATCACAGGATGCATGGAAGGCAATAATTAGTGCTGAAGAAATGAAAAAGTTAGGAGTTAGTAGACCTCTTTTGCAATCATGTCGTGTGGTTGAAAATTTAATAGTCGAAACAAAAAATCTTATTCAAGATTTGCCATTGTACCATGAAGATCTTTTGAAGAATGTTTGTGCATTGTTAAACACATATAGAGAGACTTGTCAAGCAGCATATCGTGGTATAGTACAACCTGAAACAGAAGATAAGAGAATCTATAGTGTTGCATGGTTGAAGGATGAAGACATTAGTCGATTTCTCAAGACTTTACCAAATTATCTTGACCTCAAAACAGCAAATGCAAAATCTAGACGAGAAAAACTCAAAAATGAAATGTCTGAAGAAGATAGTCCAACTCAAATTCAACAGCGTAATATTCGTGAGGCTGAAATGTTGACAAGCAATTTGGGTGATGGAGGCATTTCTCAACATGAAATTTTAAGCGATATTGGAGTGCTGAAAGAGCTTGCAATTCTTCAAGAAAGCATGGAATGGTTTGCATATCGAATCAATGAATTTGCAAATGACCTTAAAAAACCTATAACATGTGCATCAAAGAATGCAAATGTTTCAACATTACCTGCTGAACTAACACAACCAATTCTTATTAGAGATGGTACAATAAAAGTTCTCACAAATTTGGCTTTAGGTTTTGATGAATTAGCAAATACTTGTTTGCTGGTGCTCCATTTAGAGGTAATAAAGTCTAAATTGAAAAACGATTTTTTTATAAATAATTGTCATTTTTTTAATAGGTTCGTGTACAATGCTTTCACTATTTACGATCAAATTCATCGGATAAGTTTAAGGACAATAATCCTAATAAAAATAATACTCTTGAACCCGATACTAAAGTACTAAAACTCACAAAAGTATTGTCGGATCTAGATGAAGCATTTTCATCAACCTTACATCCACGCAAGACAAAAGTAATGCTGAAAAATTAAATGTTTTTAATAATTTTATGAAATTTTTCTTCTTCATTTTAGTATATATTTGAAGGTTTAGCACATCTTGTTGCAAGAATACTCATTGTGACATCAAATTCGATGGAATCGTTAGATAATCATTCTATTCAACAGATGATAAGAAATAGTCTTGCTTTGCAGCAAACACTCAGTTCAATTACTGCACAGCGAGAGCAATTTCTTGATCATGCCAGGAATTATTATGAAATGCTTTATAAAGAACCCGATGATATTCTCAAGGATATAACTGAAAAGGGTCCTAAATATAGCGAACTTCAGGTAAATATCAAAAACATTATTCTTTAATAATTAATTCTAAGAATTCAATTTTTTCTCAGTATTTACAAGCTTTCAAGCTTATTTGTCAAGGCAGAGTGAATGAAAATGGTGAAAATTTGCTAACAATTTACCAGCAAAAATTGAATCATATATTAGGAACAAAACAACCAAGTGGCATTCAAGTTTAAATTTCCTAAGCTTTTTTTGTTTTATTGTTATACATGTATATCTAATTTTTGTATATGTTGATTTTAAGTTATGCTAATATATTATTCACGTTTAACTGCTATAATGTTATAAATGCTAACACATAATTAATACATACATTTATTGAGAGCGAGCGACCAAATAAAATCTCAAATATTTTTATTTCTTCCCTTTGAACCATATTCTTCTCACTCTATTATTCTTAAAAGATTGAAACAGAAATTATCGAAAATTAATAGACGATAATAATGTTGATGAACAAGAGTCCGTAGCCTTTTTGAATTTTAAATGAAACTGTGTTCAAAAAATGGTCATAAAAGAAAATTTTATTGAGAAATAAAAAGAGAATTAGTCGCCGTATATTAACAAGAAATTGCGGTTGTTGTTTCATTTATTAAGTCATTACAATCGTACAACTCTTTTATCCTCCATTGACGTCTTCTCATCATGACCACTTTCACTTGAATGAAAGTGAAAATGCACTGCTGAAGAGGGATAAAATCTTTTTTTTTTGTTTTTGTAACCGAAGATCACCCGATTGTTATAAAGGACATGCGCAGGTGGTGAAAAAAATGTATTGTATGCAATGCAATGTATGAAGAGAGTGAGAGAGAGAGAGAGAAAGAAACCCAAACAATCAAATATTTCGATATTAAAAAAAATCCTCAAAAGTTTATAGAAAAATTTAAGAGGAATGTAACAACAAAAAAAAAATTTACGATAGGTCAAAATTTTAGAGATTTTAAACTTTTACTATAAACTTTGAAATTTTACTAAAATTAAATAATTTAAATTATTGAAATAATTTGATTGTCACATTCCTCTCAAAAGAACCCTTAAATCGGCTTTTTATAAAAATTTTCGGACGTCTGCAAGTATTTATGTGTGTGGGTGAATGAATGTATGTATGTATGCTTCATATGTAAGGATAATGTAAGGATTCTGTTCTTCATGCTTTATACACACTTTTTTCTTCCTTTCGTGCTGCTCTTTCTCTCTCACGATTTTAGTATTTTTTTTAAAAACGAGAGAATATAAGAGAGATAGTGAGAGAGAAAATTTATGTGTAGGGTGAAAAAAAAACTCACCCACTACACACAATTTTGTTATATCAAATTTTACACAAAAATTTTTTTCTATATAATTTTTTTTTCTCTAAAACCCGAAAAAATATTTCTTTTCCACTTTTTTCATTTTTTTTCTTCTCTGTCGAAAAAAGTGTGTTTCTGCTTGCTACTCCGTGTGTGCATGTGGTGGTGTATGTACATATATATATTGGACTTGGGCTTGTTATATTTCTGGTTGGTGAGAGAGACCAGTTTTTGTGAAAAATTGAGAAAAATTTCACATTTTTTTCGGGGGCATAATTCTTATATTCTTTCCAATTTTTTTTTCAACAAACGCTCGAGCGGTGTGTTATATTTTTTCCCATTTTAGTTTAACATAAGTCCTGACTGTGTGGCAACGCGAAAATCAGACACAGCAGAATATTTATTACTGTATTATATATTAATAAGAACTCAACAAAAAAAATTAAAAATAAAAAAGGGAAAAAGGATATTTGTGCATAAAAAAATAAAAATTTTTATAATTTTTGAAAAACGTGACAGAACAAAAAAATTTTTTATTGATAAAAAACAGTGAACTTCAACGTATTGTAAAATTTAAAATTGTTGTGTTTGAAAATTTTTGTGAAGAAAATGAAAAGAATGAAAATTAAGAAAAAGTCTGATTATTAATTTTTTTCTTCTCTATTTAAAAAAAATTCAAGCTGTGTTGTGGATAATTCGAAAAAAATAAAATTTTTTAATTTCCCTTTCAACTTCCCATCTCTTTTTTTTTCACACATAAAAAGCGCGAAATGTGAAAGGAACGAAATACAAAAGAGACGTGGAAAACAGAGTAATAACAGTGGTAGAGTGAGTGAGAAAGGCTTTCGATATCGGGCCTTAAAAATATCAAAAAAGGAAGGAAATAGAAAGCAAGAAAAAAAAATTAAAAGTCATCGAGAAAGTTTAGGTGTGTCCGAGGAAATTTATCAATTCTTGTGTAATTTCTTTCATTCCTTCTTTTTTGGTGGTGCGTGAAAAATAAATTTTTTCCCTTTTTGTGCTCGTTTTGGTCAATGTGAAATGTGAACGAACGGCACCATCCTGAGACATCCATTAAAGAGTGTGGAGCAGCAAAAAAGAATAAGAAGAAGAAAATTTATTAAATTTTTTTCTCCATCCATCTCTCAATCTATTTACAACAACCACCACCACCATCATCATCTTTTTTTTTCGTGCGATTATTCTTCATAAGAGGAGAAAAAGAGCGAGTGCAAAAAATAAAAAAGCAGAAAGAAGGAAGGGAAATTTCTTTTCTCTCCACAATTCACATCTGTGTTTGTGTGCGTCCATCTATCGTGACGGACCATCCACGATGAATTATGATTGGATAATCCATCGCGATCTAAATCATTAATTGAGCATAGCAAAAAAATCTCTGCTGAAAGTCTCTCGGCTCTAAATACTTGCTTTACCAACATCAACCTTCAATTCAACATTTAGAGAGAAAGAAAAGGCACAAGAAGGCACTCGCATTTTTTAGAGAAAAAAACTTCATTTAGCTCTTCTTTCGTCAAGTTTCAATTTCCATTTTACTCACATCTAATCACTGATTTCCTTTGACAAAGCATTGCAAAGCAAAGAAAAATTTGTACATTAAGAAGGAAAGCAACGGCAACATTCTGGTAAGCAAAAGAACAAATTTATTCAAACTTTTTTTCTTTCTCCTTTTCCAATTTTTTGATTTATTGATAGACATTTATCATCGACATTTTTTTTTTCTCTGCTTCCGCGCGCATTTATGATTAAAATTGGAAAATTTATTCAGCCGAGCGCGATATCTTTGGATATCAGTTTAAATTTATTTAGCAACATAGGCTGATATTTGTCAATATTTTATCAAAATTTTAATTAAAATTGCATTGCGGAATTAGATCTAGATTTAAACAGTAGATAACAAACGTTGGAGAAATTAATAACAAAAGAGGAAGACAAGAAAAACTTTTTCGCAAATCAAAAGCCATTCTTCATTCTTCAGTCATCAATGAACAAAAGAATGAAACTATAAAATAAAAATTATTGATTCAACAAGACTTGCTACTGCCTTCAAACCTTCTTTTCTTTTTTATTTTGAAATGCCATAAAAATCCTATTTTATGTGTGCGCTAGAGAGAGCATTATCTTTTATTTCTCATACCCTTTTATTTCGGCTTAAAATATTGAAAAATATCCTGAGGTAGAAGACGAATTGAATTTTGGTGTGAGGTGAGACTGAGCCTTAAAATATCTCAATCGACCGAATGAAAGCGATTATGTTAATGGCATTTTATACACTACTACTTGAAAAGAAAGAAAAATGATGATGAAGAAAATGAAATGAAAACATAAAAAAGTTTTCCGAAAAGAGCAAAATTTATAAAGTTCGAAATGAATGAATGAATGTAACGTTAATAAAGCCAAAAAAAATTTGTAATATAAAAACTTTAAAAATTATTATAAGAAAACTTTATTAGTTTTCTTTGTCTGTTCTTTCGAATTGAGCTGTTATTGTCATGAAATGAAATTTTCAAGTTTGAATTTTTAACTTTCATGTCAAATAATTAAATGAATCATTCATCAACATACGCTAGAGAGTAGAAAAGTTTTTTTTTTATATTTTGCAAAAGTTCATCATGACAAAATTCAACGTTAAAAAATCACAAAAGAATGAGCAAAAGCAAGAAAAAAATTGATGTCATAATTTTCATTCTTTATTCTTCTTTTCCACAATTTTCTATAATGAAAATTTTTTAGATCACGAAACGAGCTTTTTTTGACAAAGTTTAACGACTGACAATTTTTAATTGCCATCACTCGGGCTTCATAATTTTTCCTCCTTCTTTTTCTTTCTCAGTCTTTTTTTGCCATCATAATAATATATATACTCAAATGCCTTGAGGGAAAGAAAGCAGAAAATAAAATTAATGAATGAATGAAAAGAAGGCATTGAAGCTAAAAAATTTTATAGCTCAATTAACCTGACACAGATTTTTATATGCTTTTAGAACTTATCGGGATGGAAAAAGTTTTTCAAAAAATTATAATTTTTCATAGTTTTTTTTCATATCAGTCGCTTCACTATCAATCTCTCGTCCTTTTTGTTAGTCACTCTCCTGAGAGGTGGTCGTTTTGTAATAACTCAATTTCCACTCACATCACACACTCTATAAATAGTTATACCCCACTTTTACTCTACTGCTTTTACGCTTTGATACTTCCATGGCGAGCATTTTCCTTTGTAGTTCATGTTCAATCATTTGGCAATTCAACTTTTATGCCTTTCATTTATAAAATTACAAAATTTTCACATTATATTAGCTATCCAATTTTGATTTGATTAAACTTA
Source organism: Polypedilum pembai (assembly GCA_014622435.1). NCBI lineage: Eukaryota > Metazoa > Arthropoda > Insecta > Diptera > Chironomidae > Polypedilum > Polypedilum pembai. The sequence goes on from JACWBX010004541.1 coordinate 33,335, forward strand.
AAACTTAAATAAATCTAGGATTTAATTAATCTCTGATAAAATTTAAAAAATTCTTTAAAATTTATCTCAAATCACTGCTTTATTAAATTTATTAGTGTAAAAAAAATCATAATATTTCAGAAGAAAGTATTGTAATCAAGGCGAAACAGCTATGAATATTTTGTAACATTTTGTTACACTTTGTTCCATTTTATTCTATTTTGTTATATTTTGTTTCTTTTTGTTATATTTCGTACAGTTATTTCGCCTTGATTGTAATAAAATAGATAGATAAGCATTTTTAACACTTTTTCGGATGGTACTTAATGTAAATGAGAGAGAAGTCTGAACTCGCATTCCTACTAAAAATTTTAATTGTGTATGAATTTTCCATTACTAGATGGCCAAATTTTATATTATGTAATATCCAAACAGCCCAAGTTAAATGTATTTATATACATAAAAATAGATTCCTATGTCATAGCCAGTGAAATGTAATAAAAACAGTTTAAAAAAATTCAATTTTTCATTTTTGCATAAAATATTCAAATTCAAATTTTTATCAAAGCAATGATGGAAATTTTTCTAATAATAGAAGAAATAAATTTCTTTCTAAATTATAATTTAATAAGAAAAAAGATGGAGTAAAAAAAGTCATATCTCTCTAGCACATGCAGAGAGTCAATCAAGTGCACACAAACTAGATTATGATTTTAATGACTCTAACGAGTATATCTTTAGGATGCTGATAGTCTTCCTTGCGTATATAAGAGCTCCTTGTTCATTTTCTTTTCTTTTCATTCTCACAGTTGCTTATTCACTTGTTCATCCTATTTGGGCAATAAAGAAAAGTTCAAAGTGAAAGAAAATTTTCCTCTTTTATGATTTTGATGAATGTATGCCACATACAGTAAAAAAAATACATTTTTGACAGGATTTGCTTAGGTTTGAAACATAAAATAAAAATTATCGAGGGTGAATGCGCTGTAGTTTTCGTTTTTATCGAGGAGAGAGAGAGAAAAAATTTATTCACCTGATTAGATCGAAGATTAGTATAAATATTGATTGTTCGTATTTGTATTTGTATGCCTATGTGGGAGTGAATTTGATTGCTTCAATTATCTAACGTTATTGATTAAAATTGGAATAATAAGAAGAAAAAGTTTAAAAATTTCTTTTTATGTGCAAAATTCTTTCACTTTTTGTTCTTTCCCTTCAACAACTCATTAAATATTTTCTTTTTCTATCATAAAGAAACTTTTTAGTTTCTTCTTCAACTTTTCTCTTAATAACATGAAAATGAATGAATGACTTGAAAATTGGAAGAAAGCAAAGAAAAAAAAATAAATAATGAAAATAAGAGAAAAAGAATCTAAAATAAGTAAAATTTAGGGGACGTTAAAGAGAGAGAGAGAGAGAAAGAAGAAAGAAAATAATTTCTCAATTGGGGGAGAGAATAAAACTATAAATGTTGTATGCCACTATTGAACAACGTATGTGTGTATGTGCGGCTAGATAAGAGGAATTGTAGAAAAAACCATGAAAAACCATTCATGCGAAGTGAAAAGAAAGTTTTTCTTTGCTTCTGAAAAATTTCTTACATTTATTGTCCTTCGGCCTGAGCAGAATTTTTTTTTCAATTTCTCTTTATACGATCCAATTTGGCATTAAGTTTTTATGAAATTTTTTCCTCTCTCTCTCTCTCGTTTGCTTCCATTTCTCATATGTATGACGATGATGATGATGATATGTTTGTGCCTTTGTGCGTTGCCAACAAACAAAAACGAGAACGAAAGCGAATTTCCTCACACTATAGAACAATCCATCCATCCGAACGTAGAAAAAATGCTGCTGCTGCCGCTGTTAAGGAGTATGAGAAGTTAGAGTGGGTAAGAAAATGAAAATGAAAATGAAATTCCAACCCTCACTCTACTGCTGCTGCTCCTGTAATGAAAAATAAGAAGAAATCAATAGCAGAGCATCTATAATATTTTTATTATTTCATATTTTCTCCTCTACTTCGAGCGAACAAGCAAGCAAAAAAAATTATTTATTTGTGAGGAATACACGTTATGGATGTATGTGTGTGTAACCTGAACATATGAAGAAAATTTTTAGTATTGGAAAAATAAGATTTTAGTAATTTCAAGAATTTCTAAAAATGTGCTCAATTACTGCCACTAACCTCACTATGATTGTCATTAAAATCTATTTCCTTCCTCAAGACATCCGTGTGTATGTGCACATACAAAAGTCTTCAATGTGACACAAATTGGAAACGAAAAAAGTTTTCTTTTTTTTTCTTTCTTTCTTTCTTTAACAATTCCTGCCGCTTTTTTCGCTTTTAGGCTGATGCTGATGACGATGATGTTTTCCCTCAAGTTGCAAACATAGAATATTTGCCATCCTTCAAGAGAGACACACATTCATGTCATAAATGTACATTCGCACAAACACACATACACACTTTTTTCCTCCTTATCGTCATGTCTTGTGTTTTTTTACCAGAATTTTTTTAATAATAATTTTCCTTTTCCTTCTTACTTTGCTATGTTCCTTACATGCTTTTTTTCTGCTCGACTGCTAAAAACTTTTTCCATTTTTATGTGTAGAAAAAAATTGAAAGAAAAAGAAAAATATAGAATGTTTTAGCTCTCTCTCTCTTTATCATTCGTTTTAGGCATTGATTGTTAGTTATGTATCATAAATTTTGGAATTCTTTAAGTGAAACTTTTTTTTTCTCTTTCATTCTCTATGAAGAGTTTTCTAGAATTCTTTATTTCTTCTCAAGTTTACAAATACACTATTGACAAATTCATCAAATTTTCACTCTTCAGCAACATTTGTTCGTTTTTCGTCTTTTTGAATTAATATTAACGAAAAACAGCACACAAGGAACAACAACCGAGACATTTTGTAGTTTTTATTATGTGTTGAAATGAAAAGTCAATGTTTTTACTTGCATCATGCATAAAATAATAAATTTATAAAAATAAAATAGAAAAATATACAAATATGAAAAGTATTTCAGTCTTAATCATGAAATGATTGAGAATTATCAAAATGTGATGAATTTCAGAGTGATTCAATTTTGTTTAAGTCACAAAATTATAGATAAAAAAAGAGAAAAATTTTTTAGTTTGTTCTTCATGATCAAAATAAAACGAGCAAAATGAAAAAAATTTGAGCAAATTTTAATGTAAGTAATAATAAATTCAATTTAAGAAGAATTCTTTATTTTAATTTTTATACTTACAGATTTTTATTCTTAACGATTAATTTTATCTTCAACAACATTAAAATGCAAATTTAAAATTGACCCAATAGGAACTTTTTACAGTTGTTTTGCACAAGAAAATCAATTTTTAACTCAAGAAACCGAAATTATTGATGGACTACATTCAGAAAATAAATCAAATAATGATGTCAAAGGATTTTTAGTAAATTCTAATCCTAATTTTTATGCACTTCCAAGTGTTGAAAAGTTTTTCAAAAATCTTATTTTCATCAACATTTCTCGCACAAAACTTCATCAAATAACCAAGAAAGAGTTGAAAGATTTTAAAAAATTAAAATTTTTACATTTGGACAATAATCAACTCACAGTAATTGAGCCAGATTTATTCATTTTTAATCCAAAAATGCAAATTTTAAGTTTAAAAAATAACGAAATTTCCTACATTGATCCTCTTGTATTCGACAATTTGAGTGAATTAAAAATATTAGAGATAAATGGAAACAATTGCGCTTCAGATTTGCAAAATGAAGTTAAAAAATTTCAAATTATTGAGAAAATTAAAAATTTACAATGTTACAATCGAAGAAGTTTATTAAAGCATTATGAAGAAATGATCAAAAACTTTAATAACATCGAGATTAAGAAAAACATATCCAATGATACTCTAAAAATGATGAGCTGTGTTGGGGAGTTAAAAAACATGAATCTGACACTTCAAGAATGTAGTGCTTCACGATTTAGATTAGAGTCTTTGTTGATTAATTGTTCGAAGAACTTAAATGAAAATAAAACAGAAAATGATGAACTTAAAAATGAAATTCGAGTCTTGACTGTTGAAAATAAAAATTTAAAAACAAAAAACAATTCTTTCAATTCACATTCTGATGATCTCAATGATACAAGCTCAATTTTTATTGAATGGAATGAATTTAAAATCACTAGATTTGAATTTTTTGTTGGAGCAACATCATTCATAAGTATTTCATTGACATTAATAATTATAACAAAGAAAATTTGTAAATCAAAAAATGAAAGCAAGAAAGTTCCCATTAAACAAGGAATGAAAACAAATTGGGAATGTGCAGAAATGTCTTTACCAGTAAGAATTGAAGAACAAATTTATGATGAACCTTGTGTAGAAATTTCAATATAAATTTTCATTTATTTCAAAATTGTCTATAATTTTTTATATGAATGAATAAAAAGCCAAAAATATTTATTATCATACTGAGAAGTTTATTCTAATGTTCATATATATATATATATATATATATATGATATCTTCTGCACTATCACTATGAATAATGACAGGGATATTCATAGCAAGATGAACAATAGAAATGAAAAATTGACATCAATAAAAGTTTGAATATTTTGTCATAAATAAAGTTAAAATAATTTCTGATTATTTGCATAACATACTTGTTATCAATTATTAATTTCCCTTCGTTTTCCTCATTTAACCAATTTCCTTTGAAATTTAATTATTTTCATTTTGAACGTATATGAGAATGAGCTTAATATAAATAAAGAGAGAGAGAGATAGTGCTATGGTAAAATCACAGTCAGTCAGTGAACATTCATCCCATAATGGCCCACCAACAATTGCTCATTACTCGTTACCACAATATTGCCGTCATCAAAATACAAAAAAAAAAAAAATACCGAGTATGCTGTATACATACACATTCATTATATCGCTTGTATGAATGTGGTGATGGAGAAGCATGCATAGCAAGTAAAAACACAAGTTAAATATCCTGAAGAACCGTAAAACAACACATATCAACATATTTTAATTAAAAACTTGGAAATCACCAGCAAAAGTCAGCCTTCTCACTGTGTTTGTTGCTATCTATCTTCTTATGTGTGTGTGCTGTATTTTATATACTCGCATAGAGTGAATTTATCTCTTTTTTTCTCTAGTGAAGGCAGAAATTTATATAAAAATTTTTTTGTGTTGCTGTTAAAGGAGAGAAAAAAAGAGGACGGAAGGAAGGCAGAGAAAGTAGAAAAAATAACATCAGCAGCATTCTCTACATGTTGGCAAATAAATTACACACATATTCACTTTTTTCTTACTTTTACTTTTCTAATATTACATCACACAAAAAAAATTGACTAAAATTAATTTTTCAAATTTATTAAATACGTTAAAATTACTTCTACATATTATGATGATTACATACATTTATTATTGACCGCGAGGCATGAATATGTTAACCAACATGTTAAAATTGGAGCAAATGATAAGATATAAAACATCAGCGGTAGCAGCAATCTGGCATGTTATGTCCTGTCACTCTAGCTCGTAATCTCTTATACACGTGCCTTTTAATAAATTTCACTCCTTTTTTATCTTCACTCTATTGTAAGCTAAACTTTCTCTTTTTTTTGAATTTGTTGCGCAGCGAATTCTCTTACCCTCAGGGGCCTCAAGTGAGTGAAGAGTAGAAAAAATATTTCATACAACATTCATATCTCTAATGATATTAATTTTAACTTCCAATCGATTTTTTCGCCTCTTGCTATATGTGCCTCCTCATATTAGGGCCCAAAAAGTATTCTTTTTCTTTTCACACCATCGCGATTTCATATTATGTGTTTATACATACGGCATGCACATATATTTTCGCATTGGAGCGAGCTGATGAAATGATGGAGTGAGGTAGTGTAAGAGAAAGCAACCTGCGAGTGTATGTTGTAAATGTGAAAATTTATGGGGTGACGGGGAACGCAGCTGATGATAAATAAATAAAAAATGCTATATGTACGAAGGTATTTGAAGAACACAAAAAAAATATCATTGCATGTGATGGTGAATTGTTGAAAAAGAGAAAAAGGAAATTGGATTTTATATTATTTTTTTCATGTAAACCAAAATATTTGTTAATGAACTTAGAATAATTTCCCAAAAAGTTTTGAAAAATATTTAAGTGCTCAGCACACAGTGTTTAGTGGTTCAGTGCTCAACTTTTAATTTTTTAGTGTTTTAGTGCTCAACATTCAGTGTTTGAATATTTTCATATTGCATTGAATTTTTGATCATTTGAATGTTGAACACATAGTATTTGAATGCTTTGATTCTTAGATTTATTTTTCAACTTTTTTTTGGCGATTTAAACTTAAAATTTTGACGAATGCTCAAAATATTGAAATGTTTCAATAATTGTAAAATGTCAAAAATCATTATTACTTTTTTCATTCATTTATTGAAATTTTTACACAGGAAATAAGTTTTTTTAACTCACACTCTTATTTTTCCTTGTCACATTCTCGACTTTTAATCTGCTATAAAAAGCATTTTCATAATAAAAAGTCCTTCTTTTAAGCTCTACTTAATTTGAATTTTAGATTTTTTTTTTCACTGTGTTTACTACAATTTTTCTTCCATCCACTTTCATTCTCATCCCAGCTCTTTTATAACTACTACGATTTTCAATTTTCATAAATTTCCTTTTCAATTCCTCCAACCACTTTCACTCTGTCGACTTTGTGTTGTGTGTTTTTGAAAATAATATTTTTTTTCAAAATGAGGCAAATAAAAACGCGAAAATGTGAAAGCAAAGAACTTTAATAAAAATAAAACTTTATTGTTGTGACTGAATTATTTAAAAAAGGACTTTTTTTTCTCTCATTCTCCTCTTTGAAAAACATTATTTCGATGATGATGGCTTGTTGTTGTTGTTGTTGTTTTTTGCTTGTTTTCGGTGAGCGCTTCGTGCCTCTTATATTGTGTGTCCATTTACATAACTCAAAATGGAAATATGACGATGGACACAAGCAATGGGATGAGAAGTGGTGATGAAAATTTTTACATTGAAGGCGTCATAATTATTTACAGCAGAGGCAAAATTTATTATAATATATTTTTTTTAAAAAAAAAGTATTCGTCAATGATTATTGCTCAAGAGAGAGTAAGAGTAGAGGAAATGGCACATGCCATTAGTAACAACAACAATAATAATCATTGTAATTACCGAGCGGTTCATATTTGATGACCCCGCGTGCGATTTTCATCACCTCAAGCTAGTCGTTGATGTTGTATGTTGTGCCTTGACCCCGGCACAGCCCCTTATTTAAATTTCATTTTCCTCCATCCACGCGCGTCCTGCAGAAAATAAAAATTACATTTTTTGTAAATAATTTTAATGTTGAATGAAGAATAAAATTTTTTGTCACGCAATTTATGCGTTCGACACTGTTAAAGTGTATTTGTGCACGTACACATGTATATATGAGCTAAATGAACGCAGGCATGTGTCATTAAAAATGGAATTGGAAATCAAGAGAAAAGTGAAATAATTTTTTATGTTTTTACAAAATCTAGATCAAAATTTTCATTCAAACAGCCCAGTAAATTGTAAGCATTTATGAAATGTACAGGTCGCTCATTAATTTTTATATTTATGTATATTGTAAGCTGCTGCTGCTGCTGCTTTACACTTTCCATATTTTTTTGTGTTTTTTCAGTGCTGTAAAAATAAAGAAATCGATTTTGATAATTTTCATTCTAATGAGCCTTCATTTAAACAATATTCACAACGAAACGAAACTGTAATTTATAATTTCTCGGGTTGTTACAAAGAAATTATTGTGTGGCTTTTTATGAAAGAAAATATTTGAACATTTCACTGTTAAAATTTTTTAAAATTGTCTAATGCAAATCATTTAATTTATTTAAATTTATTACAAAGAATTTAAATTTTGTTTTATTAATTTTAATAAAAAGAAATTAAAGCAAGCAAATTCAATGTAGAAAAGTAAACATTTAAAATTTTCTTACTAACACAAACACAAAAGTTTATTTTTCAAAGCTTGTCAACAAACTTCTTAAAAGAATTTTTTAATAGGAAAAGAAGAAAATTGAAAAATTCTTATTTCTTTCAATTCAAGCTATTTGCTATAATAAAATATACTTTTTAATCTCAAAAATTCCACTTTTTATCTATCTAAACATTCTCTCCTTTTCTGTGGTTTAGCTTCTTTTTTTATTATTAAATTCCACCTTTCATCAAAAAAACCAAATTCCATGCCCTTCTTGCAGTATTTGGACTAAATGTTGGGTAGGTTTTCAAGATGAATGGAATGTAATGGACAAGAAGAAGCACTCTTTCTATTTGACTTGAATATGTGCGTGTTAGTTCAACAAGACAAAAACACACATTCTAACCTTTCTATCTCGTGCACAATGAAATGAATATGACTGTGCGGTAAGAAGTCTCATCATCATTGTAACATTGACAATTTACATAAAGCTTCATCTGATATCGGCAGTAATAGTTGTAGCAAGCGAGCAAAAGTTTTCTTGACTGAGCACAAACATATGTCTGTGGCGTTCTTGATGGGGTAAAAGAAGAAATTTCTAGCTTATGAAAATCATTTTCTAGCATGATATTGTGTATTTTTGTTGGAATGAAATCACTTTGAAAGTGATTCTTATGTTCTTCTCTAATTTACATGCTGTCAAGTGTCGAAATTAATGATTGAACTTTGACCATTTCGTTACTGATTATTATTTCTATAGAATTCGCTAAAAATATGTTTTTAAAAATCTTCAATGGCAAGTGAATTTATTATTTCTTTTGTATATAGAAAAAATGAAGCAAACAAAATAATTGAGAGGCTTTTTGTGGAATTTCTTAAGGACATTTTCATGCCAATTTGTTGTTATTTGTAAAGAAAATATCTAAATTTGATGAAAATAAATTGAAATTATTTCACGAGAAAAAATTCCAATTTTGCATTTTTCTCATTATTAATTTAATACACTTGAGTCATTTTGAGGTATTTTTTGGCCTATATTTGAAGTTTTAGACAAAATAAATAAAATAAAAATTTTTGAATTTTCTAAAAATTTAAATCATTTTTACAAAATACTGAGCACTTAAACGCTCAAACAATAAATGCTGAGTACTGAAATTTTCAAATATATTTGAATTTTCAACACTGAAAAAAGCAAGGGGGAAGAACTATATCAAAAAATCTAACAAAATAACAAAAAAGTATCAAATTAACAAAATAACAAAAAATCTAACAAATTAACAAAATTTTTGTTAGATTTTTTGTTAGTTTCATACAAAGTTTTTGAATTTCAATGGTTACTTTGTTTTCGCTATCAAGAGTTCTAACCCCTTGGAAAAAAGTATTTAAAAATACAATTAGAATTATTTTAGACATCAAAAAATTAACTACATTGAAATGAAAGAAATTAAATAAAATTCAAAAATTATAAATAGATGTAAAAATTTCAATGGAATAATAATAATAATAATAAACACTCTTTTTATTGATTTATATATGCTGTTTTACATATGTATTGTAATAAATATTAGTCATTAACCCGTAGGTTTCAATACGTCAGCGACAGCGATATCTTGAAATGGCTTCGATGAAATGTTGTTGCATATTTGAGTGGTAAAGGGAAAAATTGCAAAAAACCCTCT
>JACWBX010004546.1:510-10663 GCA_014622435.1 Polypedilum pembai
ACAGCTTTAAATGATTGGAAAAATATAAATGGCTATAAAAAATTTGTTTATGGTGAAAAAATTGTTAAAAAAGATAAATTGTTAACATTAGTGCAAGACGATGATTGTAACTTTTAAGCAAATTAATTGTCAATTTTAAAGTTATTTTTGTTCAATTGATACTGTTAAAAATTTGAATTTTTAAACTTTTGTTTGTTCGTTCATTAGTTGATTTGAAGCGTTTGATGTATCTGACAATCTAACATTGAATTGTCGACGCATTCTAGATGAACATCTTGTTAAATTAGTTCTTGTAAATTTTGTTTGATTTATGTTTTCAACTGGCCTAATCCTAAATTTTTAGTAATAAAATAAATTTTTTAAATTTTTTCCAAACAACTTTTCTACTTACTTCTTCAAAATAAGATTTAAAACTTTCTTGTGAAGAACAAACATGATAAGAATGATAAAACCTTGAAGACAATTGATGATTGAAGCCAGATACAAGAAAAAAGTGTCACCAAAAAGCCAAGAACAAACTTCAATTACCCATGGCAATCCCATCATGACAAAAAATCGAACATAAAGTGCAAATCTTAAAAATAAATTTAAACAAGTAAGAAAAGAAAATTTTATAAAATATTTCATTTTACCTTGCAGTTTCTTTTCTAGCATGTTTACTTCTTTCTCCTTTGGAAAATTTTTGAACATTTTTTTGTACATTGTAAATTGTATAAGCAGTCAAAGAATAAAATCCAAAATTGGCAATCAAAATTACAATAATTGGGCCGTACATGTAAAGGCTTTGTGCTCTGTTGCTGTATTCCATCTCTTCATCGGTAGGATCTATTATTGGACTACCAACCAAACAGGAAAAATTACCAATGTTAGTGCGCCATCCATAAGGAATTATTTCAAACTCGTTCAAAAGAGCATTGGAAGAAATCAAAATAAAAGGAAGACCAAAAGCGTAGAGACAATAAAAAAGGAATTTTTTCATGCTATCGTAAGGAGGCTTAAAAGATCTGAGAAAAAAAATTAAAATCAATCGAATTAAATTATGAAAACGTTACCTGATTGAAACAAAAGTGTCATAACACATCACATTAAGCCATAAAAAGGACATCAAAATTGACATCAAAATCATATAACCTAAACTTTTGCAAGTTTTTGTGTGACTTTCGAACAATGCATAATTGTAAAGATGAACAGCAGATAATGAAGAATACATAAGAATTAGTGAGAAGACATAGCACATTACGCACTTGCCAGGAGTTGTGCGTAATTCTTTGAGAAATCCATAAACAGCCAAAGTTGCAATGAGAAATGGAACAGATGATAACATCACTAAAATGACGTAAAATTTAAATATTTATGATTCATTTGACATAAAAAATTTCTCTTTGAAACAGAATTTCAAGCAATGTTGTAAAAGTAGAATTTTTGTGAACACTTTAACAAAATGTTCTAAATTTTAAGAAAGATTTTAGTTAAATTGAAGTATTTACTTAGCTTTAACTTACAATATGGAAAAATGGTTTTTGCAGACTCAACTAAATCAAGTGGTGGACATGTCAATATTTGAGAAAGATTAGCATTTGTTTCGTCAACAAGAAAACAATATTGGTTCCATGTGAAGACATGACTTGGATTTTCATGTACAAAACCATTCTGAAATAAAATGAAATTAAATTTAAAATATTTTGAGCTAATGTGAGTAACTTTTTATTCATCATCTTGAGCTATAAAAAAAGTAGTAAGCTTTTGAAAATATTTAAAATATTATTAATATTAATTTGATTACTAAAATTTGTAAATGAATGTACCGTTTTGCTTACTTCATATGAAAATTAGTCATTTTAAAACTTAATTATGTCATTTATATATTTTTTAAAAAACTATGTTTTAGAAAAAGCTGGTACTGTTTTCTCTGCTGCTTTTACAGCTTTGTTTCAACATTTAATTTAGATTATTTTAATGCAATTTGTCTATCTTATCTTTAATTTAGCCTAAACATATACTATTTTGCAGAGTCCGAAATCGTTTTACAAATAACTAAAAATCATTCAATTTCAATCGATTAAATTTTTCAACTAAAAAACAATTAAAATTTAATCGATTAGTATTTTATTTTTAATCAATTAAAATTTAGTTAATTGAAAAATTAAAATTTTTTAAAAATTTTCATGATGGCGCTTCAATCGAAATTCAAGCCTTGAAAGCCCATAATTTAGACATCATGCAATTAAAAGTGGTTAAGAAAGAAAATTTGTCAATTTTATAAAGTCACAAATATTTTAGATTGCATAAAAGACTTCAAAAAAGGTTTCTAAAACTTTTAAAGACAAAATTTTATTTTAAAAATGTTGCAAAAAACGGCTGTTTACTGTTTTTCAGTTTAGGCTAAAAAAGCTGCTTCACTGTTAAACAGTTCCAGAAACTTAAGTTATTTACATAGCTAATTTTACAATCCTGATTTAATTTATTTTAAACTTATTTCTGCTAAATTTTTGAGTTTTAAATATCAGAAAATCTTAAGATAATTGAAAGAACTTAAAAACTCATTACAAAGAAAAATTTCAAGAAAAACTCAACTTACTTTTTCAAACGTTCCATTTTCAGATTCATGCAAATCTCCACATGGCAATCCTTTGATGATTTTAAAACTTTCGTCAACGTTATCGAAAAAAGAAAGTGTCACATTTCGAAGATAAACATCATCATGGCATAAATGTTCATAAGGACAACAAAAACGTACACAATTTTCATCCTTATTGCATGATGTGAGAGGAAATAAATGATTTAAAAGCCACTCATGACTAATTATATAAAATGTTATGACAAACACTGTGACAGATGAAAATAAAATTATAATAAATTTTTGACCCATTTTTCAAAAACTTTTCAATTCACGATCTGAGAAAGACTAAAAATTCTTTAGGAAGAAAATTTTTTATATATTTCAAAAATTTTTTTAATTTAAAAAAAGAAAGAGAATCACTATGAAAAATAAAAAAGATAAATTATCAAGTGTGGTTTTTTTGTTAGATTATTTTTTGAATATTCGGTGATGTTGATTCATTTATTTTATTTAGTAATTTTTTTTCTTTCCTATAAAAAGAAATTAAATAACTTTTTTTAAAAATTTTATTAATAATGTTTTTGATATTACCCTAGAGAAATTCTTATAGCTTTTTGAATATTTTTCGGTTTTTTGCAAGATCAATAAAATTTTTGCTCTGCTGAACTGTTTTATTACGAACAGACGATTGCCAAGTGAAAAATTTTGCAAAAGATGCATTTTTTAAAAAATTTTATTTTAAGTGAATAAAACGAATTGTGAAACCAAAATATAAGAATTTTCAGTGACATAAAATGAGATTGTTTCTCACGTAAAGTTTGACATATTTAGAACATTCTTTTTCTTTCAAATTACAATTTAAATTCAGAATTTATATGAGAAAATAAAAGCGTGGTAAAAGAAAAAGAAGAAAAATTTAAGATTTTTAAATCGCAACAAATGATTAAGACACAAATAATTTTAAATTATTATTAAGCGATATATCTTTAATTATAAAACACAGAGGAGTTAAAGAGAGCGTTAAAGAGCATACAAATATTTTAATATTTCATAAAACAAAAAAAATTACTGTGATTGTTTCAAATAAACTTCATTACAATGTTTCGAAACTTTGAGCTCTTGATTTTTGTCTTCTTAATTGATGATTTTCATCTAATGTCCTTGTTGATGCAAAACGTCTACTAAGTTGAGTATTTTGAGTATAAATCATGTTCCTGAAATAACTTTTCACAATAAATTACATTTTAGTTGATAAAAAGTTAAACTTACTTCTTTTTGAAAAGATCGAAAACCTTTTTATGCATCACAAACATAGTGAAAACGATGACACCTTGCATGCAATTGATTAATGATGCAATATATAAAATTGTGGAATTTTCATAAAAGTATGAAATTATTTCTATAATCCAATTCAAACCCATCAATAAAAAGAGTCGGATGTAGTGTGTAAATCTTTAAATATAAAAAAATTCCAGAACTTTTTGTTAACATTCAATTTTTAGTTTTTTCTCAAGCTTTTAAAGCTTTTACCTTCCCTTTTCCTTCTTGGTATGTTTGCTATTTCCATCATTATTAAATCTTTTAGTTTGTTTTTGTACGACATAAATTGTGTAGGCTGTTGCGAAGTAAAATCCAAAATTTATGATAAGTAAGATCGAAATTGGTCCATAAAGATAAATCAATTGAGCTCGAAAACTTCTTTTTTTGAGTTCTTCAGAAAAATTAATTATAGGGTCAGAAATTAAGCATGAATAACTTCCGATTCCAGTTTTCCATTCTTCATGAATAATTTCAAATTCGTTAAGGGCTATAACAATAAAACTTATCACAGCAGGAACACCAAAACCGAAAAAGCAATATCTAATAAATTTTTTGCTACTGCTTCTATTATTTGCCCTCACTGGCGTTGAAGATCTGCAAAAACATAAGTTCAGTTATCTACATCATTATAGAACTAAAATTTCGATACAATATTTATTACTTAGGAAATTCAAATTTGATTTTTTAAAACTTTTAACTGAAAAGTTTTCCTCTTTGTTTATAACATAGAAAATTTTTCTGTCAGATAAGCAGAAAAAAGAGACTTTTACATCTTTATTCTGAACGGAAATCGAATCCACTCATGTAGATTGTCTGTCAGGTACTCTTACACTAAACTATTGACGGATATCTCAAAGCTTGACAGAATGCAAAGTTAAATCTTTCAACTGTTCAAGTTGTCCTGCTGACAGGATTTGATTTCTTTATCCAACATTTTTTTATTAAGAATTTTTACCTAATTGATTTCCAGACATCATAGCACATCACATTCAACCATAGAAAGCACATGAAAATTGAAATCATGAATAAATAGCCAAATGTTTTGCACATTACATTGTTTTGTTTTAACATTTCATGATTGAAAAAAGCAAGCACAGATAATGATGAATACATTAAAATAAGTGACAAAACATAGGCCATAATACATTTTCCATGAGTTGTGCGTAAATCTTTGAAATACCCATAAATGACTAATGTTGTGATGAGAAATGGCAGTGATGACAACATCACTAAAATGTGGTGAAATTATAATTGATGATTTGAAAATTTTTTTAAATTTTAACTTACAATATGGATAAATTTCTTTTAAATTTTCAATAATGTTAACTGGTACACAAGTTAGAGGTATGTTTTCATCTCCATCAGTAAAATAACAATATTCATTCCATTGATAAGTATGATTATAACTATCCACAAGTAGACCATTCTAAAAGTTTTAAATATTTTATATTGTGAAAAATCAAAGAAAAAGTTTACCTCTGTGAATGACCAAGACATTTGTGGATGCACATCATAACATGGCATACCTTTTAGAATTTTATAATTTCCATTACGACTCAAAGTAAAATTTTCAATTTCGATATTTTTCAATTTTTCGTTGTCAAGGCATAAATGTTCATTATAACAACAAAAACGAATGCAAATTTCGTTTTCATCACAACTTGGAAGAGGAAAAATTTCACTTTTCAAATATTCTTTTGATGCTATGTAAAGTATCACTAAGAAAAATGTTAAAGAAACGAAAAATAAAATTATGTATTTTGTACTCATTTTATTTTAATTTCTGATTTTCAAGAGTGCTTAATATGAACTGAAATATTTATATGATAAATAAAAATAAATTTTAAAAACTGTCTGATAACTAAAATGTTGATAAAATCTGAATTAAAATAAATTTGAATTATTCATATTTTTCTATTTATAAACCATATCACAATTATTCAGTTTCAGAATGGATTTTTAAATAATCTTTTATTTTCTTTATCAGAAATATACAGTCAAGCTGAAATGGACCAACGACGGATTTTAACGGAAATTTTCTTTGTGAAATTCGGCCAAAAAACCGCCGCCTAAGAAAAGTCGTATATGGACGGCGGACTGAAACTTAAATGTATATATTTTTAAAATTTGAAGTATTTTAAAACTTGTACAAAAATGTCTTAAAATTTGCCAATGTTATCTCAAATAATTTAATTTTAAGTGTTTTACTTTTCAAAAAGGAATTTATAAACGCTTTGATCTGCGAAGATTCAGCATTATGCAGATAAGAAGAAGATTTATGTGCATATATTTCTTCTTTTTTTGATTTCTACTTATGAAAATGAATGAAAAAAAGAAAATTTAGCGTACAATTCTTTTTCTTGGTTGCATAACGCTGAAACCTATTTCGATCAAATATGAATACTCTTCTTTTTACGAAATATTTTTTATGAAATGTTTTGGCTTATTGTATGAACTACAATGAGAATATATATAATTATACTTTGAATATATTTATGCTTTGATTGTTCAAATATTATTTAACGCAAAAGAGGAGCGGATAAGAGCTGGTGTAACAATTTGTACAAAAAATTTTGATACAATAATTAAACTTACATTATAAGTGGCTAAATCAGATGCCATGTTATATTTAAACAGCCTTTTATATCGAGGTGTTTTAGAACTTTGTGAAATTCAATTTATAATTTAACACTTAAAGCTTTTTCTAATGATCCGAAAAACACAAAAATTATTTTAAAGTTACTCAAAGAAACTTTCTTTTATATTCAAATGTAAACGTTTGCAGTTTTCTTATCAATTTTGTCTACTCATCGTCCATTTTGTTTAACATTGCAAAATCGTTGTTATTCACTGGACTGTCAGAAAATTTCATATTTCTAATAACTAGAACGTAGAAAATGATGGCACCTTGCAAACAATTGATGATTGAAAGAACGTAAAGAAATGATGAGTTTTCGATGAGCCATGATAAAATTTCAATTGTCCAAATTATGGTCATGAAAAGACAAAACCATGCATAAAGATTTAATCTGAAAAATTAATTTTGATTAAATTTTCTTAAAAATCTTTTTTCTCACCTTGGAATTTCTCTTTCAGTGATAAGTCGATGCAATTGTTCATCGCTGTCAGAAAGTCTCTTTTCTTTATAAAGAGTGTAAAATGTTGCACCATAAAAGCCCAAATTGATGAATAAAAATAGTGAAATCGGTCCATAAAGATAAATAAATTGAGCTCGTTGACTGTGAAGTGAAGCTTCATCAGAACTGTCAAAAAGTGGCTCAGAAATCGTGCATGAATGTTCACCAATGTTTGTTCGCCATCCTTCAGGTATTATTCCACTTTCATTGAGAATCAATACAAGTAAGACTGTGACAATTGGAAGTCCAAATGCAAACATGCAGTAATGATGAAATTTGATTTTTGATTCAAATCCATTTTTGATATTTCTAAAAATATTCGAACGTTAGAAAAATGAAATTTGAAAAATTTGCTTTGATTACCTAACAGTAAACCAAACATCAAAACACATTACAGTTAACCAGAGAAAGCACATGAAAATGAAAGTCAGGAATAAATAACCCAAAGTTTTGCACATATTTGTGTAATTTTCCAACATCTGTTGATGTACTAGACTAATCATTATAAGTACAAAGTACATAAGCGTTAATGACAAAACATAACATATGATAAAGTTTCCATGTTTAATTACAATCAACTCAAGAAATTTATCAATCACCAAAATAGCAATAAGCATTATCAAAGACAACATCATCACTGCAATAAAGAAAAAATTTAAATTGATTATGGTTAAACGAGAATTTAAAATTTCGATATTAAAAGTTTTTGAAATTGCTAAAAAAAAGAAGTTTTTAAATTATTCATTTTTAATATTAATGAAAATATTTGCATAATTTCTTCAACTGAATTGTGTAAAATATTTACTTACAACATGGATAAAGTTCCTTAAGATTTTCAACAATTTGATGAGGTACACATACGAGTGCAATGCCTTCATCATCATCAAAATAATAGCAATATTCATTCCATTGATAAATGTGATTATTCACGTCGATCAAATATCCGTTCTGAGAAATAAAATAAAAAGTCATTTGATCTGATAGTTTCAAGTGAAATTTTGCTCTTAAATTGTTTATGAAATTCCTGAAGTGTTTATAAACAATTACTTTTTGCTTAAAACTTAAATAAATGATGAAATTTTTGATTCTGAAAAATTTTAAAATCTTTATGTTGATCTCTATGTAAAATTTTTATTCTTTCTGTTGATGTGAATTATTTAATTTTTTAAAAATTTTAAAAATTGGATAATTTAATAAATAAATTTTTTTATTCAAATTCAAAGACTATAGAAAGCAGTAAAAGTTTCACCATCCAAACGTTTGCAATATTCAATTAAAAATTATTATTTCTTATGACTGACGAAAGGTTTAATTTGTAAACATATAACGCATTTTAAAATTTTTTAAAACTCACCTTAGCAAAAGTAAAAATTTCAGTTTCGTGAAAACTAAAGCATGGAAGTCCTTTTAAAGCTTTGAAATTATCGGCAAGATCATCAGCATTTCTTAATCCATTTTTATTGAATTTTGACTCGTTCTTGCACGAGTCAACTGAAGGACAACAATATCTTACACAACTTTCATTGTTGTCACAAGATTCCAGAGATATAAATGCAGAAATAATTAAATTTTTACTAACAAAAAGAATGCTTATAAGGAAAATAATGAAAATCACAATAGCAAAGAAGAAATCGTTTCTCTTCATTTTTAGACGTTTTAAATCAACAAATAATAAAACAAATGTTCATCAAAAGTAATTTTCACAATTTTAAAATTTTTGACTTTCAAATTTCTCACAACGTATGAAAAAGTAAAGAGTAAAAATACACGTCTGATTAGGTTGATGTACTTAATTGAAATGGAATGAAAAAAACTGAAAAGCTTGAAAGCAAATAATATTACAAACGAGAGAAAAGCTTATGTGAAATAGAATCATTCTAACATTTGAAGGGTTCTAAATTAGGTTGACTTTAAAAATTAAATAAACAAACTTTTTCGGTCTTAAAGTTTCATTTTTATTAAAATAAAAACAATTTTAAGAATCCTGTAATGTGAAAAATTTCTTTATAAATTTTCAATAAAAAATTATTTCTTTGAAACTCAATTTTGAAGCTGGACACTAAAATTAAAGAAAAATAAAAAGACTGTTTTAAATGTGACATTTACTTTATTAAAATGATCAAAATACATAATTTATACAAAATGTTATGACATTTAACAAAGTCAGTAGTTTACAAAAAGTAATTTTTAGCTTGATTTGAAATTTAAATTGTCTTCAATTTGACTTTTTATAAAAATTCAATAACAAAACGTAATAAATTTTACGCATTAAGAAGTAAGGAACTATTTGAAGTTTATAAAATTCAATATTTGATAATTTTATCCATTTCTTTTAATATGTAATGTACGCAATCTACAAATAAAACTATACGAAGTATAATGTTTGCTTTGATGATTTTTACAATTTTAATGAGAGTTTTTACAGGCGGAAAAACAGGCGCGCCTGTTAAAAAGACAGCTTGTGAAAAAAAAATTTCATCAGAAAATCGATTTTGTACTTTTTTGGTTATTATAATTAATAAAGACCATGGGAAAAATATTTTTTGAATTATTTTTTGAAATTTCGATTTTTCTTGGTCTGAAAACTATTTTGATACTAACTGTATAACTACTATAAAACTATTTCAAGCAATTTTTAAATGTTTTTTTGAAATAACTTGTCCTGGCTGACAGCATATGCCCGTTCCAGGCCTGATTTTCCCGTTCCCGGAATTTTCAATTCCCGGGAAATTGAAAACTCCTAACTCAACTAGAAGTTTTTGAAAGACATTGGAAATGATTTTAAATTTATTTCATTATTATCTAAAAGGTGTGAGTTTACTTTATTACTACATGGTTTTGAGATAAACTTGAATATACTGCTCCATCACTCATTTCTCCAGTATCCAATTCAACATTATTTCGACTTGGAGGAGCTACAACAACTTTTTCATCTCGATATGCAAACATAAAGAAAATTATAAATCCTTGCAAACAGTTGATGATTGAAAGAACGTAAAGAAATGATGAGTTTTCAATGAGCCATGATAAAATTTCAATTGTCCAAATTATGGTCATGAAAAGACAAAACCATGCATAAAGATTTAATCTGAAAAATTAATTTGGATTAAATTTTCTTAAAAATCTTTTTTCTCAC
>JACWBX010004548.1:0-24382 GCA_014622435.1 Polypedilum pembai
CTAAATTCAGATGCATAAAATTGACGAAGAGTATTTAAACTTTTGCAAAATTACATCAATATCAGACATATTACTGCAACTTTTTGCTGCTTAAATTAATTGTTATATGCATATTTAATAATTTTAGTAAAGTTTATTGCGAGAAAATGCATTTCAAGATTATTTTGGAAGGAATTATTATCCAATATGGCTTCCATTTTAAAAATTGATCAATCTATGTAACGAAAGCACATATTAAGAAATCCCTAATATTGTTTCTTCCTTTTAAATTGTTTCAATGATTTATGTGTAAATATTTCGAAATGCTTGGGTGAAACTTTGAAAAATTTAATAATTAGTTTTGTCCACATACTTTTGAGCGTTGAATTTATGATAATTAATTAATTATTCTGTAACTGCTCAATTCAACTGCAAATGAATATGCAAGCAAGAAAGGACTTGTAAAATAGTGCTTGTATGCAAAATTTCAGCTCAATTGGACATTTTGTTTAAAAGATATGCTCATTTTAGATTTTGTCCACATACTTTTGAGCGCTACTGTAACTTATAATGATTAAAATATTTTCTTTCTGTAGGATATAATGCATGCTCTTAAAACTTATAAAAAGATCCATATTATTGCACATTCGTTTGGAAGTCTTCTTGCAATGAAGTTAGCCAAGTTGTTAGAATTAACTGACAAGAAAGTCCTTCTAACAAATATCGACGGTTCACCAGGTGTAATTACCGAAATGGCTAGAGTTCATTTCGAAGGTAAAAGTGAAAATGAATTTTACGACTTATTGTTGTCATATTCATATGCGATACTTTGTCAAAATATTGATAAAAATGTTTCTGAGATGATTTGCATGGAAGACACTTGGGACAAAAAACTTGAAAAATTTTTGGAGTTAACTTCATCACAAAAAATTTTTAGTCAAGAATATTTGCGGTTACTAATGACTGCTGCTGTCAATAGAAGTTTTATATTAAACAGTTCACCCCAGTTGGATTATTTGGAAGACACAGATTGTATATTCATTAAGCCATCAGAAGATGCTATTATGTTTCAAGAAGAAAAATATGATTTAGATAAATATTTTAAAAAGAACGTTAAAGTTTACAATTTGGAGGGAAATCATCAAAGTGTTTTAGAAAATCCAGACCTCGTTAATATTATCAATGAATTTCATGAAAATTAAAACAAATATTTCATTTGATATTTAAGAAAAATTAGAGAACCATACAATTGCATTACAAATAAACTTTTAAAAATTTTCAACAGATGGCTTCATTTTTTTCTTCTCTTTTTCTTCGTTTTGTATATTTTTCTATTTTTTCATCATTCACCTATTTTTTAAAAAAAATTACAAGAAATATTACTAAATAAATATTTTTAGCGCATTTTTTTAAAGAATATGGATTTTATAAATTAATTTTGACTTGCTAGTTGAACCATGAGGTCTCAAATAGTTAGATACTTTTAATTTTATGTATTCGAAAATATTAATTGATTTATGAAACTAAGCAGTTCATTAGAAATTTCAATTGCTTCAATTATTATATTTTAAAATTTAAATAAAGCTCCTGTTTTAAGAAATTAATTTTATAAATCTATGTTTTGCTAATAAACACTGATCTATGGTAGGAAAAAGTGTTTAAGTACTCCGATCAATGGCCGTTCACTTGTTTCCTTTCCTGTTTAAGTAATTTCCATTTAAAAAACCTTTATGAAATGTTGCCTTGATAATCACTACTGAAGTAAATTTCTATTTCACAACCACTGTCAACACATCATCAGTTTACACATTTCTTCAATTTCACAAGTAAATTGATTTTCTTTTTTCATTATATTTTCATCTGTAAAAGCAACCATCAAATATAAAAAATCTTCGAAGTTTTCATTAAAAAATATTTTCCATTTATTTTATTTCATCTATAAAAATTTTTGTGATTATCTTTCACTTATTGCACATGACATGTTTTGAGCTATGCATTTGATAAAAAAAATATTTTAGAAGGATACAAATTAGAGATAATTAACTAAAATCTAATTAAGTAAAGTCCATGAAATTATTTCATCTCTTAAATAAGGAACTGAACATTTTTCTTCCTTAAGAGATTCATCATAAAGTGTTTGCTAAGCAGTATTTTTACTGCCACAAAGTAAAAGTAATGAGAATGAGAAAAATAAAAATTCTTAATGAGCTTAACTTCTATGAAATAAGTGTTGTTTGTTGCGTTGGAGTCTGTGTGATTGTTTAAGAAGTTAATCATTAACTATGTAATACTCAATATGATATTTGCTAAAAATTTTAATCTATCAATTAGGCTTTCATCCTACAATAAAACTTAAAAATAATATTGATTTTTAAATGTCTATGAAGAAAATTTAATTTGATATGGAAAAGTTTGCGTTGTATTTACTATCCTACAATACATCCTAAATCCCCAGAACACTAATCCTTTTAATTAATTTTCTTTATTGTCCCCGTACTTGATTCAGATGAGGATGATGTCGAAGAATTACTTTCTTGGGAGTTTGCGGATGATTTTCGCTCGAGGTGTTTGTTTCCAGTACTGCTCGTTGTGATTGAGTAGATTCCATCTTGTGGTGTTTGTACATGAGAGTTTTTAATTATTTCCGAGTAGATTAGTGTGTTGCCGTCATTTTTACTCTCATCATCTTCTTTACTACTGTAATTTAATGATTTTTTTGAATTATCCTCAAGCGTTGACTCTTGATTGTCTTCTGTATTTGATGAAGTTGAAGTTTGACGGCTCAATGACTTTTTTCGTTGCATTGTCATGTAAATGTTTTCAGATTTTGGTACAATTGGACCTACGATTAGAGTTGATTCCGTCGTATCAACTGGAATTATTGATTTTGGTGGCTCTTGAGCTTTTATCGGCATTGTCATAAAATGACTCGATCGATCTTCATTATTACTTTTTGAGGGTCTTCGTCCAAGGGTCGACGATAATCTTGGTGGTGGCTCAGGTCGTGTGGATGACGATGATGAAGATGAGGATGAATTTTGTCTATTAAATGTATCCCAAGTGCTTCCATTGCCATGAATTTGATAGTATTGTGGTGGCACTTGTAATGAGCGTCGTTTTGTTGCATCGTTAAGGTGCAGATTATCGGGATATTTTTCAGGCAAGACTTTCGGACAATTCATTTTTTGAATAGCTTTTAGAGACTCTTCAGGTGTTAAAGGCGTTTGTGCTAGGGGCGAATCACGAGATGTAACATTGACATTATCACTTATAAAGCTCGTCATAATCTCACCACCATCATGAATTTGATGATATGGCATTTTCAATTCTTGTATGACACATTCTTCGCAACATTGCGAAAAGGATGAACATGAACAACAGCTCGAGTCACTTTCATTTTTTTCCTCAATGCTATCATTCAGATTGCTATTGCTGTATATGCCAACTTCATCAATCATTGACACATCCATATCTACCTCTTGGCAAATTATTTTTCCACTACAACCATAATCCAGTGATTTTGCTTTTGTTACTTCAATCGGTTCTTGTCGTAAAATACTATTGCTTCTCGCCTGCGGTGTTGCATCAATTGCCACACTCACCTTCTCTTTCCTGCCACTCGTTAAAAATGAATTTTGCTGTGAATGAGTGACTTTGCCATTGGCATGATTGTGTGGACTACACTTGATAATTTCATTTGAAATCCAGTCATTGACTTTCATGTGTGTATCGACTGTGCTTGTACTCATCTGTCGATTTATTCCGTAGCCATTTATGAGTGAATTACGCTTCACTGATTCATATGTGTTATTGCTAGACTTTCTGAGAATGTCGAGAATGAAACTGTCATCAGTATCATTAAACTTTGATCGTTTGTCGTCGCTTACAGCATCAAAAATGTTAGTATTATCGTACTTTCGATTGATTTTCTTGTTTCTTCTGTACAAATAGATGAATAAACCAACCATATTGACAAGTAAAAATGTCACAATCACACTTATCAACAAGTACATTGTGGTTGCTTCATTTGTCAGTATTTCATGCTCGTCCGTTGGGATTTGTTCGTAATTTACTGGCTCTGTGACTGTCGATGTGATTTCTGTGCCATACATTTGACCGTGACTGTGTACAAAAGTATTTGGTGAATAATAAGGCGATTCGGGATTTTGCTGTAATCGATATCTCAATACTCTCAATGGATCCTCTGTTGGTCTTTCAACTTCTACCTTAATTGGATACATGCTAATCACTTGTCCCGAAGGCATTGATGGTAAATTTCTAGAAGTGACAGCAGAATTTGAAAATTTACCATATTGATTGAGACTATTTGCATTACGCATTATTTCAATAAGTCCTTCATTCCAGTATTTTGTATATTTGTGACGATAACGCTGACTCACAATGGGTTGTGTGCCTAAATGTAAATAATTTTGATTGAATTCGTTGAATTCTTGCCAATCAACATCGTATTTATTCCAATCAATCGGACTGAGATTATGGAAGCGATGGTTCCATGGTACAGTAGGATTACCAGTTTTAGCGAAATTTGTAAAATATCTCATAACTGCTTCAGATAACAATCGTTCTTCAGCATTGTAATATGTTTGAAATGGTCCCGCATTGCCCAAAGGTGCACCAAAAACAAATGGCAAATCTTCGCCATGTATTGATTGCGAAATTGTTGCGTGTTCACCAGCCTCTGCGTTGTGTGCAAACACGTACATATAACATTTTGGATTCCGTTTCGATAGATAAATCCCCGTGTGTACTGCATGTAGAGGAAGGAAAGAAATTTAATATTGATTATTTGTTAATGTTTATTAAAGAATAACTCACTAAGTGGAGCAGAAACTCGTGCATCAGAAAGCATTTCGAGTAACATATCACGATGATCATGAAATGACATTGATTTGGATTTGATAAAAGAATTGCTGTACTCTTTAATTGTTGACAAAAATGCAACCTCAAGACGTTTATCAAAACGATTTGCCAAATATTTTCTAATGCTATGGTCACGGTCGACTTGTGAAATTCCATTTTGAATGGCATCGCGTCCAAGAATATTAAAAGATTCGAGTTCTGTCATACCAAAGAGCATATCGAATCGTCCGAATGCTTCATTGTGTGCCATAACTGAAAATGAATTGATATATAAAATAAAATTGTTATGATTATAAAAAATTTTTCGTACCTTGATGCGGTTCACTTGGCACCACAAGTCCATCAACAATTGGACCGAAAATTGTTGTAAACTCAGGCGCCGTTACGCTCACGTTCATAATTTCTCGATATGATTTTCCACGCAAGCAATCACCCAATTGTACATCCTCCATTGGACAATTAAGCTTCTTTGCGACTTGCTGTGTTATCTGTTGAGGATTATAGTTTAATGCCCAATCAGCAAGAGCGGAACCTGACATTAATATTGTACGATGAAATAAACCCTTCGCAACGGGCGAAATCATCAAGAAATTTGCGAAAATTGCTCCATGATCATATCCCAAAAGGGTTACTAAGTTTTTGTTACCGCCAAATGACTCTATATTCTCCTTAATCCACTGAAGAGCGGCAATGATATCTAATAGTCCAAAGTTTGCAACAGTTTGATCATTTAATCCGGGTTTTAGAAAACCTTTAATGAGAAATTGAATGCGAAATGATTACACATTTGTGTTTTTAATATTCATGACATGATTTGCACATTTATCCCTTACACACACACTATTCAATATCATCATACATCCACGCATACATTGTTTGCAAAAAACTAATCCTTAAAGCTTCACACACACACACACTCACCCAATGCTCCAAGCCGATAATTCAATGTTATTACAATGAGCTGCCCGTAGCTCGCCAAGATTGATCCATCATATGAATTGCCTGAATTCCATTCAAACGATTCATGTAGGAAAACAATGACCGGATAATTTCGTTGCTGACTACTGTCATCTACAATAAAAGGAAAAAGAGATTAGAGAGAATTTCAATTGTTAAAATGATGGGAAAAATTCTTCTTTATCTTCTTTTATTCGATGTGATAAGCATTTTTCTTTTTGTTAAATGTTTTTTTCATTAAAAAGAAATTCATGTAGACAAAATGTAGAATCAACTTTTTAGCGCATTTTTCTGTAAGAAAAAAGACGCTTTTGTCCGTCCGTTTGTCTCCTTAACTAGTATTTACCAGAACAGTTTTTCATTGAAATTTTTTGCATTAATCTATTGTTGTTGTCAATGAGTCCTGTGTTATGAAAGTTCTTTCCAAAAACTCATACTATTCATGAATTACTTCAAAAATTTTAATTAAAATGGAGAATGAAAAAAATTTTCACGCCAAATCTTTTCATTACAAAAATTTTCTCACCATAAATCTTTCCAAATATGTGTTTCATATATAATTGCTGTGCAATGAATTCTCGTGAGAATTTTGTACAAAATTTTTCATGAAATTCATAGAAAAGACTTTTGAAATTATTTAAAGATCAATTTCAATTTTCATTAGATTAAGTTTTACAACAAAACACTGATCTGCAACAGGAAAATGCGCTATTAACACGTCACTGACGGTTAATTATACTGATTTTTATTAAAATGCTTTCAAAAAGATTTTTAACATTTTATTTAGTTAATAATAATATTATTGATAGGTTTAAAGCAGTGGTGACCAAACTTTGTTCAGTTTCGGTCAAAAATTTCTTCGCGGCACACTTGTGAACAAAAAAGTCTTACCGTGGCACACCGTTTGGACACCACTTGTTTAAAAAAATGTTTTTATTTTACATTACTCTTAAAATAAGAAAAATTGAAATTAATTATTGTCAGTTTCTTGTAATAAAATCTGAACAATGTTATCATTCCTTTATAATAAACGATTTCTTAATTAAATTTTCGAACGATTGATTTAATCGGTAATTATTGAAATCGTCATTTAACATAAACAATCGTTTAAAAACATTTATCGGAAATAACTCTGTAATTAATGTAAACATATTTCTTTATTTTTTCTCACGTTTACACAATTAGGATTTTTCTCATGGAAATAAATCAACTAATTAAACTTGAATTTTCTGCTCTTTAATTTCATCCTTTATTCTCTACACATATTGTACTCATATTAAACAAAAGAGAAGGCATAATAATATATCGAAGAGTCATGATGACAATAACACTAATTCATTGGAAAGAGCGTAATAAAAGAAGAAAAATATTTTTCTTCTTTTACTTATGTGACACATTAGAAATCATTATTATTCAATATAATAAGCAAGCATTAATGAAAATGTAGTAAAGAATTTTTTCTTCCTATTGATTGCGATTCAGTATGTTGAACACGCGTTGGTGTTATTAAATATGAATCATCTTTACGGCTCATCACAAATGGCTTCAATTAGCAGATGATGATTAATCGTTTTGAGAAATTTTACTACTTGCAAATGCTTTTTGATAACTCTCATATGTTTGTTATTACATTTCAATTGATTAACATTAATTTATGTCTAATTATTGCGAAGGTCAAATCTTTCATTTCCTGCTGACAAATTAACCTGCACAGAGAAATATATTTTCATATTAATTTCTACATCTGGCAAAAAATCTTATTATCAAGCAAAAAGCGGAATCTCGTGAATGTGTTTGTGTGTGGCGCATATGTTCATCATTCTTCCGCCGTAATGCCTCTTCCGTCTGTTCCGCTGCAACAATTTTAGTTTTATTTTCTAAAGAGATCTTATTAAATGTGAAAATAAGAGAGATCTGGCTTTTATCCACTCATAGTTCGTATTTTTTTGGCAATAAATTCTATATATTTCTTTGTGGCCATGAACTTGATGAAAATTATTAGATTTATCGGTCATTTATGGTAATTTGAATTGAGAATTTAATTATACTTAATGTCATTAAATTTTCTTACAGTTGAATAAATAATAATCTCACATATTGTCACATACAGCCAATTTGAGATTTTAAGTGGCATGAAACAGTATATTATGGAAGAAGATTAAGTTATAATAGTAGAGTAGGGTTGAAAAGTTATCAAGGACAATCTATTTTTGATAAATGTTGATAAATCTCATGCGTGATAAATTTGAAGTGTTGTTGAGTTTGGTGGAAAATTTTTCTTTTACAAAATAGTGTTAAGACATAAAAGTAAAAGTTAAACAATTGTTAACAATAATTTCAATTTGAATTTCACTTTGATAAATGTTCTGTTTTCTCTCAATGATTCTTGCTAAAAACATTTAAAAACTCTTCTTTTTCAGTTGTTCGATTTTTATTAAAGTGATTGTAACAAAAAATTAAGCAAATTTTTTTAAATTCTTCAATATCATCGTCTTGAATTGTTTTGTTCATAATTTTGTGTTGCTAAGACACAAAATTTTTCTTTCTCCCTAAATTTTTGTTATTGAGTTCGAAAGTGACATTTTAAAATCTTGTTTACGGTATTTTTTATTCTCTTCCTCAAAGTGTTTCTTTAAATAGCTATGAAAATAAAGAGATCAGCTGTAAGAAAAATGCTTTGAATTATCGCGTGTATTTAAAAGGTCACAGACGAATATGTAAAAATATTTTTCTGTTAACCTGAAGATCTTTCTCTTTCATTGTTCGCAATTCATCATCATTCAACAAAATTTTCATATTTCTCCCTTACGATATAATAACACGCAGAAATAAATGAAATGAAAATATTATTTTTCTCCTTGGAAAAATCTCTTCTATCATCTTCACATTCGCATTAAATATGTTTTCCTTTCATTCGTTCGCTCTTGTGCTCATATATTTAGTTGAAAGGTGGATATACATTCAAGGTCATTAGACATTTGTTCGTTTACAGCAAAAAATAAATCAGTTTCTTGTTTGTTGTTAACTGTGGTAAATATTCAATTTTTATTTCAACAAATAAGAAACAAATCTTTTTCTCTTGCTTTGTTGAAATTTCTTGCAAATAGAAAAATATATAAAATGACAAGCATATTGTGTAGTAATAACAAGGCAATGATACTTCAGTTATATTCGATTAATCTGATGTTTTTGATTTTCTTTGAGTGTTCTTTAAAACTCCAAAAAATAAACAAAAAATTAATTGGATTTCTTCTTTATCTTCTTACTTTAGATTTATTGCTACAGTTACTTGTTTATTCAATTATATTAAAGCAATACAGAATTGTTTTTAATAAACTTTTAATTTTTGAAAATAAAAATTTCTTTACTAAATCATTTGAGTTCATAGCCAAATAGTTTAAACAAATTTATGCTTAGGTAACTTTAATTTAGTAAGAATTTTAACTTTCTATCGTTCTCGATTCGTGTAATTGAAGGTAGAGTTGGCAGGCAGCCCGGTTGCCGATTTTTGGCTGCCTTATAATTTTTTAAAAATTTTTTACTTTTTTACACAGAAACATCATTTATAAATCATCTTTATAAATATTTATCTGAAATTCTTTAAAACATTATATTGAAACAAATTTAAATTTTTTTTCTATACGCAGCCGGCAGTCAGATGCCGGCAGCTAAAGGCAGCTTGCCAACTCTTATTGAAGATAAACTCTACTACCTAGGTTAAAATTTTGTAAAATTTTTTGTTTTTGATTTTGTAAAATTGAATACAGGAACTAGCTACCAATTAGTCTGTTTACATCTTGATGTACTAATAAAAAATAAAAAAAGAGCAATGCGTTTGTTATGCTCTTTTTATTTAGCATGTATAATGAGATTAATGTTATAAAAATTTATGAAGTTGCTCAAATTTAATTGAGTTGATGAAATTTCACCCTAGTTATATCAATATAAGTATGTAGGTGGAAGAGCAATAATCAAGCCTTAATTATTCAACATAAAAGTCAGTTTTTTGATGACAAAAAAAGATAGATATAGAAGAGGAGCAAAGGCCTTTCAAAAAGGTCACTCAATGACCAATTTAAATAACAATGATTTGTATGAGAAAACGAGGCTTCATTGCCATAAAAACAATTTCTCATTCTCTCTCTCTCTCGTCATTGTTTTTCGAGGAAGAGTTTGAGTTTGAATTGATTGAAAATTTATGCTAATGTATGATAGATACATACATTTATGTATGAAGGTATTGGGTTAATATCAGCCTAAACTGCTGCTACTGCTGCTCCCTGCCTGCCTGCTTACATTAGAGTGTATTTGTCTCACTCTCTTATGTAGAGAGAATGTAAACGAATCACAATCATAACCATTATGCTAATGTTTATTTGTTGTGAATTCTGAAGGGGTTTTCACTCTTTCTCTTACTCTCTCTCTTTCTCTCTTTTGCTCAGATAAAAATATTGAATGTGCTTATGTGATGTAAATGATGCCTTAAACTCATTAGCATTAATACGTGATCTGTTATTTTGCCACATCCATATGCATATACGATAGCATGCATGTGTACTTATAGAATGCACAAAATTATTCGGTGAGAAATCCTTTCTGTAGGAAATGCATCGACCACAACAAATTTATGATAAAATTTTATGCAAAATCATCTGGGATTGTTTACGCGTTGTGAGAGTTTGCTGATTTATTTAGGTTTGTAGAAATTTCACATTCAGTTAAGTATCAAGAGCGAGCGCATGATCTCGTGAGAGCCAAAAAGAAAGCGAGAGGAAATTATCGGGAATATATGTTAATTTCTGTGTGTAAAGAGAAAAAGTTTTTGAACTTTTCATATGAAGATAATAAAATATTATTTAGCTTGTAAATTATGAGTTTTGTCTTTTTTAGCACGAGATTGGTAACTTTTTTTGTATTTATTTTTTATATGTGAAAAATTTTGAAACCTGGTATTCCGGAAGAAATAACGGCTAAATAGGAATTCCGAAAAGTATTCGGATGGTGCGCAACTACAATCTTTCGAAATTACTTAAACATACAAACATACGCTAATATTTTTTGGAATTTTGTTATAAGCGGCAAATTTAAAGTCTCTTAAAGCGAATTTTCAGTATATTTTAATTAAATGTAATCTGAATAAAAGAAGATGTTTAAAATTTTGACAAGAAAAATAACAAAAATCTTTGAATTTTAACATTTTTTTGAATTTTCAGAGTAATAAAGTGCAAAAATTTGTTTTTTTTTATTTTGTTATTTCTCATATTTCCTACTTAATTGAAAGAAATATGAGAAAAATAAAATGAAAATTGTTTATTTTAATATCGAGTTATTGAATGTTTTAAATGATTTATTGAGAAGAAGAATTTATTATGTATGAGACTTGCAAATATTTTCATTATTTATTTTGCAATAAGAAAAATTAATTTACTTACCAAGACTAGGAACATAAAGATTCAAATTCAGGCAGTCTTCACTCTCATTTTTAAGAAAGGGTAAAATTCTCTTTATCTGGTCATATCTTCCTTTATTATAACCACTCGCATCAGCTAAGTTCGGTAATTTTTGTGGACAAACATTTTCGAGTTTGTTGGCATATTTGACATTTTGCCAAGGTAATGGAGATGATGGCGGCATAAATCTTTGTGCCGAGGCGTAAGGAATGCCAAGAAATTGATCGACATTTTTCAATCTCATCGCACTCATATCACGTACAATACCGACAAGCCGACCTTGCTTCACAAGAACCTCACGTGTTTGTCTTGTGGCATGAGTTTCAAATTGTTTTCGATTTCCACGATATGCGAGATATGATGACTCATGAGGTTTTTCAATTTCAAGAATTCCATCATTATTGCGATTTAAAAGCTCACGAAAATGATTCGATGAACTCTGTCGTGATGATGATGATGGCGGTGGAAGGAAGGCGAAAGAATTTCTTTTTTGTTTTGCATCTGTTGCATGCTCATCATCACCGGCATCAGCTAATAATATGTCATTGTGCGAATTAAATGATTCACTATGTGATACTGCTGAATCATTTTGAGGAACGCCACAGCGCACATTGTGAAAATTTAAAATAGCTATGGCGATGTAGAAGAACGGCAGAAATTTCATTATAATGATTTAATTGAAAAATTATTGACGTGCTTCGATGGATGCGAATGAAAATATTAAAAAATTTTTTCGCTCTTCGCTTGAGTTGTGAAAATTCAAAGAATTTCAATAATAAAAAGTTTTTTTTTTATTTTTCACATTTGCCTTCACTGATGTTATTTAACACATGAAAAAATCATTTTTATTCTCTCGTTCTCGTTCTTCAATTGAATTTTATTCGATTCATATTTTTCATTTCATTTTTCCATATCAAAGTTGTTGATGTGTAGAAAATTAAAACATATGTCATGTGCTTCACGCTCTTTCATTTATTGCTGCATGTTGAAAAGGATTTTTTTTACACCTTTCATTTGCATCGCTTGATAAATTGCTCTCACAAATAAAAACTATGAATGTCAACACGTTATGGAATTTCGTTCGAGTACTTTTCTCTTTTGATGTTTTCAATTATATCCGTTAAATTTTTAAAATACACTGACACAAACAAACAATTTTTAAAATCTTCTTTCACAAAATTTGATAAATTACAGGAAATTTCTAACACAAAGCTATTTAATTTAATTGATTTTAATGTAAATGAATTCAATCAATTATTTTCAATGCAAAGAAATTGTTATTTGCAAAGATTTGATGACTTTCAAAATTTTATTCACTAACACAAGCAAGTATTTGTTTTTAAAAGAAATTTTCGTTTAATCACTTTATTTTAAATCTATTCTATCTGTTATTAATGAAAAACAAACAAACAAAAGTAATTTTGTAAAATTTTCATTGATCTTTAATTTTTTGTTTGATAAATGATCATAAACTGTCACAATTTTCAATTCATTATTATTTATTTTGACAGGATATTTTGAAGCTGTTTCTTTAATAATCTTTAAATATTTAAAATAGTCAGGTGACTGAACCACAAACAGATCACACTCTTTTCACGCGCTAATTTTTTTTTTCTTTTCTTTTTTCACTTATTTCGCGGAAGAAAAAAGAAAAATATTACGTATAATTTTTCAAAATAAAAGTTTTGCAAGTAAAATTATAAATTTCATTTCTTCTTTCGTATGGAAATTTTTCGCGTATAAAAAATACGGAAGAGATAATTTATGGAATCTTCCTGTTGAACTTTTCCATCTAGACCACACGAAAAATGGCCGTAACTCTTGCTATAATACAAAAAAAAACTTTCTTTTTTTCTCTCTCTCTCCGGCCCTTTTTTTCTACATTCGCGGTTTGTTTCAGCAACGATCTCGTTTGTTTCGTTATTCCGGTTGAACTAAATGTGAATTTTCAAATTATTTTTGTATTTTCTTCTTTTCCTTTTCGCTTTTCTTTTATTTTAAAAATAAAAATGCCGAGAGATGTTGTACTTACATTGCAGAGAATTCTCATTCTCTCAAAACTTGCCTTTTTACTTGTATGGGTGTGGGGAATACTTTTTTATTTTTAAAAAAATGTGTAGAAGCACGGGTATGTATTTTGGGTGACATAATGCAACAGATGTTTGAGTTATTTGACTCATTTAGTCCAGCTCTGTCACATTTTGGTTTCCACGAAAATAAACATCATCTCGCTCATTTCATAATTTTTTGTTTCTCATTTTATTCTCTCATTTCGCTCAATTTTATTTATTTAAATTATTGTGAATGTTTTACTATGATCAAAATTAAAATTTTTATGAAATTCAATGAAAACATTAACCAACTTATACTTGTGTAAATTTAAAATAATGAACATTTTTCATCAATAATTTAGTCAATAATTTCAATTTTAGAAAGAATGAAAAATTATCTTTCCGTCACGATCCATTTGTCAGCATTAATTAATTTATTTAAGCTAAGTTTTATAATTTTTACATTCTTTGTCTATCCAACATCGTGTCATCTTTTATTAGAGTCATGTTTACATAAAGAAAGAAGGAATTCCGACAAAATACTTTGATCTAACAACGCTTTGTGTAAAACATAATTGGGAGTGACTATTTGTGAAAAATATAATGTTCATTTACAGTTAAATTTGTTTAGATATCACTCTTTGTCATGAAAAATGAAGAATAAGAAGAATTATTAGGAAATGTGAAGATTGTTTTCAATTTGTACAAATTCAAACAGATTCAGACTCATTTTTAGCATACTTATACAAAAATTTGCAAGCTTTTTTAATAACTCCGAAAAATATTTTAGTTTAAAATGTTCTGATCACTTGACTTCCTGGAGATGTTTGATAAACTAAAATCCGGGGTTGAAAATGAAAAAATTCATTGCAAAAATTCACGTTTCAGATTTCCTTACTGTTCTTAAGAAATTCTCGCATTTCCTTAACTAACCTAAAACTTATTGTCAACTCTGAAATAAAATTTATTTGTGAAACTTTGAATGATTTAAAAATAAGTTAATAATTTATTAGAAAGTTTTTTTACTATGTAACAATAGCTCAAATAGACAATAATAAGAAATAAATATTTTTCACATTTTTGTCTAATAAACTTTTGACATTTTATCAAAATAAGTTAAAATATTTCCTGAAAATACAAAATTCATTCCAAAGAATGCTATGTTTACAAATCATACAATAAAAACTGAAATTCTTTAACATCAAAAGAAAGAAAATAAATAAATTTAGCAAAAAAATTGAAATTTCGGATTTTTTCTTTCTCATTTGTTACTTTTATGCAAAAGCAATCATTGATACAAAAGAGACAGAACGAAATGTTTTTCTTTCTTCAAACAACGACAGAAGAGAAAACTTTATTTTCGGAAATTTAAAAATAAAACTTTTCCTCTCTCTTTTACGCTCTTGTCATCAATTCTCAAAGTGCAATTTTTAAAGAAGAAAAAATTTCAAAATTTTTAGGTATTTTCCTCGCGTGAAAAGAAGAAATGATTTTTTTAGAAACGTTTTGTTGAGCAAGTATTTCAATAAAACGCATTTTAATTCTTAGCTTTTATAATTGAAAAATTGATCTTTATTTTTGTGTTAATTTGATTACAAATTTTAACTGATTTTAGAATAAACAATTTATGAATTTTTAGAAACCAACGAAAATTTGTATTTGAAAATTAGAAATCGAAGCAAATTGTTTATAAATTAAATAAAATTTATTAAAAAATATTCTATAATTCTTAAAAAGACTTTTTTAATTGGCATTAAGTCAAATTTTTCAGTGAATTGTTTAACTTTTAACAAAATTTTGTCCTGTTTTCTGTTGTTGTAAAGCATTTTAGTATTTGCTTTGAAGAATTAAAAAACTGTTTTAAAAATTTAAAATGTGAATGCTTTTAGTTATTAAATATTTATTCAAGGATTTTGCAGAATGTATGAATATTTCTATTATATTGAAATTTAAAAACAAAAATTTTTAAAGATGACAAAATGGGAAAAAAGTAAACAAAAATTAGTTTTAAAAGAAAATATTTGTATGCATATCTGAGAGAGAAAAGTCTTAATTTTCTCTCTCATCTCATCTACATATGCAGAGTGTCTTCATGTTGTTTTGGGAAACTCCTTTCAAACCACACACACAAAAATAAATCAAGAGTAAGAATAAAGAAGAAATATTCGGAAGATAGAAAGAAAAGTGCTTATGGCCAGAGATGAAAGATGGTTTCAACGGTTTTGCGGACGTATGCACAAAAATATTGAGTTTCTTATAAACAAAGGAGTGGAAAGAAAAATTTCCCATTATTTGACACGAAGATTGATGAAATGAAAGAAAAAATATTTTATGCGGTGTGAGCAAAAAAAACCTCCAAAAATTTTTTTTTTATTTTCTCTCCGTAATCTGACGCCAGAAAATATAAATTTTTCGTTTGCCGCTAGACAGCTTCATCAACGAGTTTGATGTATTTCTCTATATCTTTTACTGAGCTCATCATCTGCAGCAATCTCTTCTCTTAAAAGTCTTTAAATTACAATAACAAATGAAAAAAAAAAAAAATATTGAAGAGTATGGATGCATGTTGTTTGTGTATGGATGATGACTGTCTGGTGATTTTAATCTTTCTTCAAGAAAAATAGTTTTAAAAATTAAACGAATATTTTCCAAGATCAAAATTCAAAATTTTGAGATTAAGTTCAAGTTCAATATTAAGATCAAAATAAAAAATTTGATTTTAAAAAAAAAACAGTTAAATTTAAAATAATTAAAAAAATCTTTAACTCGTTTCTTCAACTTACAACCAAAAATGTAATGAACTTTCTTTCTCCCCTCTCTACAAATCTTTATTTTCACAATATTTTTCTCTCGAATGCAGTCAAAACAAGACAACTTTCATTTCAGTTTTATGCACTTGCTCTGCATACATTAAAACATAAGAGAAAAATACACAAAAATAATGCAACGTGAATGATAGGATTAATTAGAAATGTAAAGAGAGCGAATGTGTGTGTGGTTAACAGAGTTTTGCATCTGTTGCAGCATGAAAAACTTTTTTATTTTGTGGGGAAAGAAGAAAGCTAATTATGTAAGTTTTTCATCATGTCAGACATTCACAAATGACACTTGATATTACACAGAGCGATATAAACAAAAGCAATAAGAAAGAGAGGGAAAATGCACTTCTGACAGCACTGCGAATTGAGGTGTACGACGGAGAAGATTAAAAATAAATGAGTGGAAGAGAGGCGAGAATATTTTTTTTAATCTTATTTTGCTGAGAGTGCAAAGCGATTTATGACTCCATAGAAAGCCGTTAGCAATTCACAAAAGAAGTGCTCCCTCGTTCTAACTCACCGACTGAATTATAGCTTATGCATAGTATAACATTGCCATATGTGCATGTACAGAATAAAAAAAGAAGATTTTTGCATTCGCAACGCGTTTCACCATGTGCGATAATTTTTAAAAATAGTATCAAAGCAGAAAATAGAGAGTAGGAGCGATAGAAGCAATTTAATTTAATTGCATGTTTTTTTTCTGCATCAAGATGCACTTTTTTTATATTGCTCATTTACATCATGGTTCATAATACCATTTAATGTGAATATTTTTATTTTCAAATATACACACGAATTTTCAATGTTTTCTGTTTATGTTATGCTCGTGAAAAGGGAATCTCTTTCTTTCTTTTTTTCGCTTTAACTTGTTTGATAACATCGTTATGTAAACATTCACATCCAAACAGATTTCATTGCTTTTACGAGTTTTTCTGCTGCTGCTGTTTTTTTTTCTTGACGCTGAAAAAAAAAAGATTTTTAGCGTATTTTTTTATTATTTTAGAAAAAAGTGAATGTAATTTAATTAATCACTTTTACAGAACAAATTGATTCAAATTTTTTGCTTTCAAAAATCATTTTTTCTTCGAACTTGAAATTATTTCGACTTTTTAATCAAATTTTCAAAAATTACTTAAAATTTATATGATTTTATTACTAAAATAATTTCAAAAATGCTTCTAGTTCTTCAACGACTAATAATGGCATTCAAATTGATCAAATTGTCCAAGCTTAGTTGATGCTTGGTTCAATGATAAGTCATGAGACAAGTAGACATGTAAAATGAATTTTTTCTAATTCACTTTTTAATAGAAATTTCCAAGGCTAGAAAAACAAATATATGCTTACAGAATCTGTTCTATAACAAAAAAATTCTGCATATAGATGAAAACTGTATTCAGATTTTTACAGATTTACAACCCTGATAAATTTTTATAAATTTTGTTTAAAAATTACATCTTGCTCAATTACATGTCTTATGTAGAAATAAATTTCAATTTTAATTTTATTACAATTTTGTAACAAAATCTAATGTGTAGCTGGAAAATGCGCTATTATCACATATTTGACACTTTTTCATTTCTTGCATTTCTTTTTCGCGTATGGCAAATTTTTTTTTGTTTTCTACTTTTTACGACTCTTTTTCAGCTGATTTTTTACGATAATTTGCAAAAGTTTTTCTTTTACAAAAAGAAATGTTTCGAATTTCAGTAATTAAAATTTCTCGCTTTAAAGACAATTTTTGTTTGCTTCTTACTCAGTTTTAAGAAGCTTTTCTATAAATATCTTGAAGCTTATCTCCTTTCTCATTTTGAGCTTTGAAATTTCTTCGCTTTTGCTCATTTTAGCATGAAAGGCATTTCTATTTGATTATTTGCATTAAGTAGTATCTGTTTTGTATATTTTTATCTCATTTTCCTCTCTCTCTCGCTCGCATTTAACACAAAGAGATTCAACAATGAGATAGGTAAATGTAGCTTCAGGCATTTGAGTGTACGCTTTGATGTCCAGATCAGCACGAATTCAATTTGAAATGGAGAGAGAAAAAGCAAAGAGAGAAAATTTCTGAATGAATTGTAAATAAAGATCAAAGCTAGATTGCATTATGGTAAAAGATAGATAGATTTAGAGCTGTTGCATAATGTGGCTTTTAAGAATAATACAAGCTAATTGCATCGAAAAGTGTTCTGAAAATAGCATAAAGGTAAAATCAGCAAATAAATCTTTTAACAAAATATGCAAATGTTTATTTCCTTATTTTACTGAATGAATTAAGTCACAACAGCTTTGAGAATATTAAACATAAATTATTTGTTTATTTAAGGAACAGTTAAAGCGAAATAAATTGAGAAATATTCTCTATCTGCTCTCATTTTCTCACCGTTGAAGTTCATCATTCACAGTTTATTGAAATAAATGCGATTGTAAATAAGCAAGTCAGTGATTATCTCTGCCAATTTTTTTTTCGAACACATTTATGGACACTTAACTGTGATTTATTTATTTAATTATCTTTATTTTTATAGAATTTGATGTTTGTAAATTATCTATTTTATAAATTATTATTTGAATTCTAAAACACTAAATGAAGAACTGCTTATCACTAAAATAATTAAAAATATTTTTTGAGCACCAAACATTCGAAATTGAGAGTTGAGTACTGAAATATTTTATGTTTAAGTGCAGAGCATTTAATTGTCCAAACACTAAAACACGAGCATCAAAATTCTCATATTCTAAGAGATGATTCAAAAAATTTAATTTTGACTATTATAATATTCAATTTGAGTTAAAAATATTCAAACATTGATAACTGAGCTTATAAACGTTTCAACTTTCAATGCTGAGCATTTAAATTTTTAAATACTAAGTGCTGAGCACCAAAACACTCAAGCATTAAGTGCTGAGCACAAAAGTAGTCAATTATTTTTCAATGACTACTAACACACTTCAAAACTTAAAGCTAACTATTCAATATTATATAAAAAAAGTCTTTAAATGCTGATGAAGATAAAATCATTTATTATTTCAAAACATATAAATTTAAATTTTAATGAATATTAATTAAAAGTGTAAAATATGAATAGGCTGATGTCAAAAGCTGAAATTAAAAACAAAAAGGTTTAAATTAATAATTTTTAGAGCACAATTTTGTTTCTTACATTCATATAAGTTTCTCGATCAACAACAAAAAAGTCACATCCCGTGAAATACACTGGATTTTGAGAAGTTGTTAATAAAATTGCAACAGACTTCTTAACACTTTCATCTTTTATATTATACCATTTTGAGTCAATGATGCTGTAAAAAACTTTGCTGCTTGAGTCGTAAACTTTTTGACCATGATAATATGGTAGAAAAGTGTGGAGTGAAATGAAAGCAAATGACACTAAACCACTGATTTTTGCTACTGCATCACCAACTGTCATGTCAGCACAAAAAAGTGCAATGGTCACTGAACTGTTCAGAAAAGAGTACAAAAATATCGGTGAATAAATATTTTGAATCTTTTCTGCTAATTCGTTGAGCTTTGTGTGACGTTCAACGAGGATTTTTAGACTTTTCATGTTTAAATCTGGTTTACTGAGTTCACTTTTGAAATCACGAGAAATAGTGTTAAAACTTATTACCATTACTGTTGCAATCGTTACAAATAACATATCAAGTAAAGCTTGAACTTTCAGCATAATTATGATGGTACAAGAAGCGCAAATAACATTAAAAGTTGTAGACAAAATTCCTGTTGGTTTTACTATGAATACATGGTCATATTTTTCATCATGATTGCTCAATATAGCTAAGGTAGAAATAATCATAATTATCGCAGTCACTCTTAACATTCCTCGATAAAAATTCCAAAAATTTGAAAATTTTTGATAAGATTTATCTGTTTGATAACGATCCTGACCAGTTTTGTTCTGTGGAAAATTTTGTCGTAAATTCTCGAAAAGTTGAAGAATTTTTTGTTTTTGATAGACAAGAACAAATATCTTGAACAGAATTGATGAATAATAATTTGAATTCAACACAAAGAGAAATGAATCCTTGAAACTGACTGATTTCATGACTTGCAGGATATTCATGATTAGTACAGTTAATAAATTCAAAATCACATTAAAAAAATAAATTTTCCTCAAAATCTTTATAACCTGCTCTCGACTTGTCAAATTTTGTGAATTTCTTTCATTCAAATCGAATCCAATAGTTTTAAATAAATTTAATGGAACTTTTAAAAAGTCATCAGCAGAAATTTTAATTTTCTTATTATTCGGCATGTCTTTTTAAATCAACTTTTTGCTTAAAATACTAAATTTAAAATGTGAATGAATGAAGGTAAGAAGTTTTGTTTTTAGCATATTTTATTATTTATTTAATATTTAATGAAATTCACATACGCTTTATAATATACGAATAAATTATTAAAAATAGAGAAATAACAATTAAAAATTTTGATGATGAATGTTTTAAATTTAGATTGTGGAAAATTTTCGAAACAATTTTCGCAAGTTTATTTTTGAAGATATTTCGTGAAATAAATTAAATACAAAAATTCTAAAATTGCAGATAACAATATTTTTCATTTTGAAATTTCTAAATGAGTTTTAATAAAATTTAATGGCTTATTGCTACAGTAGTCAAATACTTTCTAGAAACTACTGTTACTGCTGTATTAAACAACAAATAAGAATTAGATTTTTGATTTTTTGACAAAATACAATTTGATTTTGCTAAGGCAAAAGAACTTGCGTAAAATGTTACAAAAAGTTGCCTCCTGATTTTTCCTCAAAGTATTCGTATTATAACCATCAAGACCTTATAAACAATACACAAAAAGAGGGAAATATCGCGATAGTTGAAAAAAGTTCAAATTGATAGAAAATTTTGAAAGATTTTCTATCACGATAGTAAAATGGTAGAAAAAGTATTAAGCTTTCTTCTATCGCGATAGAACCACAATTTATATGGACTATCGCGGTAGATGTTCCAAAATTGATAGCTACTATCGCAATAATTTTACTCTGCGATAGATACTAGAGAAATCTATCGCAACTATCTTTTATATCAACTATAATAGTTTTCTATCATTTCCCTTTCTTTGTCAATACAATATTAATATAAGAATATATTGGGGTTTATAAAAAGTTTATTTTTAGTCATCGACTACTATTGAAATATTTAATTGACTGTCTTTTGAACTAAATTAATATTTTACAAAAAATCAAGGGGAAACAACTTTTGATAGTGAACGTTGGAACTCAAATATTTTGTGTGAAACTATCTATACTTATAACTATAACTGTAACTATAAATTCTTAGGTTTTTGTGATTGTGATAAAGTTGTTATCCCTTGCAAACAAATATAAACCTGACACATGTGTCTATGCAAGTAAATGAGCAGCCTATTTCTTTTCAATTCCAAATATAGACTGTAGGCAGGATTGTAATTTTCCATATGTTTATTTTTTATAAAATTGCATGAGTAATGAAGAGAACGAATAAGAAGTCATCAAAACCTGAAAAATTAAGGTTAAAATAAATTAATGAAAGATTTATGAAAATTATTTTTACCTTTCTGTAGGTTGATCTATAAATGTTGACAAGCTCTCTGCCTGTCAAATATTTTGCATTTCGTGAACTTTGAATCATTAAAATCAAAGCTTTTTTAACTTCATTACTTTTTATGTTATACCAATTTGATTCTGCTATAGCAATAGAAATAATTTCACTTGAATCGTAAAGCATTTGTCCATAATAAAATGGAAAATAATAATGAATAAAAGAAAATAAGAAATTTATAGTGAATGCAATGAATTCGACGCCTTCAACAAATAACATTTGAGCTAAAGTTGAAGCAATAACGAGCGAACTTTGAATGAATACAAGAAGTAAAATCATTGAAAAAAAATTTCTTATTCGATTTGAAATATCAATGAGTTGATTATGTTGTGCAATTAAAACTTTAAATTTTTTTAATGACAAATTCGGATCATTTAGTGCATCTTTAATGTTAATTTTAAGAATTTCAAATTGAATTGAAAGAGAAGAAATTAAAATACCAATAATTAAATTGGTTGCACATTGTGGAATCACACAACCAAATGTAACCCAGAAAAGTGTTATTTCTAAAATTACAAACACATAAGGATCCCTTCGGTTTACGAATTCTGGCAGCCAAGTGTCTTCACTCACTTTTAAACCATCTTTAAACATTTTTAATGTTGTTGAAAGTGAAAATATAAACATCAAAATTGAAGTTATTCCAATATAAAATTTCACAAATTTCACCAAACTTTCGTGATAAATTTTAATTTGATATTTTTCTTGACCTTTTCTGGTTTTTGGAAATAATTCTCTTAAAATATCCAGAATTTCGTTAATTTCTTTTTTGTTTATCATGAAAAATATTGCTTGAAATGCAGACACTGGCAACGGAACCATTCCGAATACTGCTTTGACAATTTCCTCAAATCCGCTTGCAATAATCATGGGCAATTGAATCGCTCGATTTACTGTCAAAAATATCAAACTAAAAACTCCATAAAATCCATAAGAAGTTAATAAAGTTCTTTTGATTTTAGTTTTGAGATTTTTTGACTTCTCAATATTAAAGTCAATTCCAACCAATTTAAAAAAATTATAAGCTGGCTTGTAAAATTCGTCAAATTTTAAGTCACCAAGTTTTTCCATTTTGAACTTTTCAATTGCTCTGCTGAAATCGAACTAGAAATTGTTTTACATTTTTTAATTGAGATATAATAGTTTGTGAATAATTTATCAAAGTCTTTTATGAAATTTTAAATGCTCACTAATTAGGAGATTAAAAAAGCAAAAAATTCTAGGGATGAATATTTTAATAATTCAAAATTAATCGATTTGAATTTTTATAAATTTCTATTGAAGTTTTAAAAAAACAGGTAAATTGCTTTTAAAACAGTTTATTTCGCTATATTTGTACGCTTTTAATAAAAATCTAAGACTGTAATTATAATTTCGAAAACACTTTAAAGTTAACGATTTTTGATTTTATAAAGAAATCAAGTTGAAGTCAAGTGATCAAATCTCAAGTCAACTTGATTTTTCAATAAAGCTCAATATTAAATGAAAGTAAAATATAAAAATATTTCATTGTTCAGCCCTTATGAAAACTAAAAATCAATGATTAATAAAATTGATATATGTGTTGCAACCAATTTAAATTAGAAACCAAAATTAAATAATTTAAAACCTTTTAAAATATTCATTAAAAATTTCTTTCATTAATATTGCATGTTCATAAATCACAAAAATTCAGCTAAAAAGAACTCACATTTTAAATAAGCTAATTAATTTTTAGCGCATTTTCCTTCATATGAAGAAAAAATACGCTATTGTCCGCACTTTGCCCGTCTGTCTGTCACCGCTACTGCTCTTTCCAGGAACATTTTTTCCAAACTTTTTGTGTGAGTTTAGCTTTAAAATGTTATGAAACGGAAAGAAAAAACATTAAAAAGTTTTGGATGATGACCCAAATTACATCGACCGGTCATCATGGTCAAACATTGTTTTTCACTAAAAATCATAAGAATCATATGAAAAGCAAAGAAAGTATGTCAAAACACTGAGTTTTGTATAAAGTACTGATCTGTTACGGGAAAATGCGTTCCTAACACGTCTCTGACGGTTAATATTACTAATTTTTTAAATTTCCTATTAAATTGTTGAGTGGAAAATATTATTCAATACAATCAATAAAAAAAGATATTTTTAAAAATCTTGCAAAAATACTTTCATATTTTTGAAAAGAGCATATTTTTGCTCTCTTTGAGCTTAATGAAATGCTATTTAAATTTGCTTTTTTATTTTTCGAAAGAATGCTATGCACGGATTATATTCGTAAAAGCAATGATTTCAATAGTATCATTTAAATTTGAGCTTCGTAGAAAAATATTTTTAAGTTGCTTCTAAGTTCAAAAATTGTGAGAAACAAAGTACTTTACTTTAAAGCATTTTTAAATTTCTTCCTGAAAAACTTTGAAACACGTGTATCGAAATCGATATAAAAAATTCAAACATTTTTTTTTTTAATTATCAGGATGCTTCGTGATCGGACACTTACGGCGGAACTTCGCGGAACCACCATCAGTATGCATCCAGTCAAAGGTTGTCCACAGGGAGGTGTTCTGTCTCCACTCATTTGGATTCTTATTGCCGACGAGCTGCTACGAGAATTGAATAATTCTAGGATACCAGCTGTTGGTTATGC